>JAADXR010000226.1:0-45578 GCA_023337935.1 Elongisporangium anandrum
ACTTCAGCAACAGCTGGAAGGCGTCAGTGTTCGGCGGAGGCAAGAGGGGACTCAGTTGATAGTGCGCCAGAGGTCATCGCTGAAGGATTGACTAGTTGGGCTGTGGAGCTTCGGGATATAGGCCGTGTCAGGCAGGAACTGAGCTTGAGAAGTGAGCCGTGACCGGATCAACAGTTCCCGTAAAGACGTCAGCCGTGTGTCAACCAGCGAGCGACGATCAGCGAAGTGCACAAGACAAGGACAAAGAAAGAGCAAAGAGAAAGGTGCAGGTGCTGCGCAGCAAGGCGAGGCGACAAGAGGAAGCAAGGTGAGGTACGGAACGACGGGTACGACGGGCCAACAGTGCATTGACGGCCGGTTTGTGTCGACGCTGCTGACCCACGAGAGGGTCTCTAGAGGCGAAAGCGTGCAGAGGCGTCGACTGTCCACCACAAGTTCCGCTGGCAGGGGCATTGATCACGCCTCCGGGCGAAGAGGGTGTGGATTACCACGCGCGTACGTGACCAAGATCCAAGGTGTTCAGGTGCTCGTGTTTGTGTAACAGTACACGTATCTTTTGAACTGCTCATTCGTGTGGCCACCAATCTTACTCTACGCTTCGGACACAATTCACAAACGCGTGCAAGCAAATGAAAAATTAATGATTGTATCTAGATTTTGGTTTGAAGTGGCATCATGTGTTTATGATAGCAGCATATTGTTGAAATATTGAGCAAAAGAAAAAAGTGTCAACACATTTTTGCTCTTCTCGCTATAGAGTTATTTTGGAGTCGATAATGTATACTGGGACTCGGCCACCTCCGCGAGGGTCCGGAACCATGCAGCCAACTCCCACGATGTAGGGCGTTACACTGGTTAAATTCAAACAGTATGGACTTCCGCGACCAAACGGCAAAGCAACACTAGTGTATACCCACGGCGACAGGCTCGTGATGTTGGACCCCTCAACATTGAGATACGCGATATAAGAGTAAAGGCCGATACTTGCTGGCAGCGCTTGAAGCGGATTATGACCCAGGTCGATAATGTAATAGAATGCGTGTACATCATCAAGTGACGGCAGATATTGAATTTGATTTCCCACAAACGAAAGCACGATCGCTGGAATCTGGAAAACAGAAGCCGGAATTTCTTTCAATTCGGAGTACTCGAAGATAAGAAGAGAGAGCGCGTGCCAGCGGTGACCCAAATCGTCCGGAATCTTGGTGAGATTCGTAATAGCGAACGCAACATCATTCATCGTAGGTGGAAGCGGACCCATGAGCCCTTCGGGGAACTCCGTCATATTTGTTCGTGTAAGAAGAACCGCAATCAATCTCTGATGCTTTTCAACCGAGATTGCGGATTCTCGTGGCCATGATCGAATTGAGCAGTTGTGCAGTTGGAAGCCGAGCATGTTTGGGAAATTCTGGATCTCGCCAGGCACATCAATTGCTGAGCAATGCGAATAAATAAGGAACGCCAACGTTTCGTTGTCAAGTTGCTCCAGCTCATTTCCGATGGGACTTTCCAGTTGACGCCTGTAGCAGTTGAATACGAATACTGAGCATGGATATTTCGTGGAAAACCACGGTGCCGTGCTATCTCTGCATCCGAGCAAGGATTCGCTTCCCCGGTGCACAGCTCGTGAGTAGATCACGAGTAGAACAAATCCCCAAATGTAAAACATTCCATGCGCAATCCGATGGCGAGGATCTATGCGATGACGCGGTTGCTTTGAAACATGCTCGGCTTCAGATTGCTTTTTGACTGGCTCCAACGACATTATGGATGTCACGGTCCCCACTTTAACCATTTGTGTAGCATGAACGTTCACCGGTCGACGTTGGATCAGCGTCGTGGCAGACACAATGGAGCTATAGATGCTTATGTGGTTGACAATTTTGGAGAATAAATCCGGAAACGAGAGCGCAAACAGCATGCGATTCTCAGTCACGAGTCGCGCGAACCAAAGTGCGTCATAAGCGTATTTGTATGGAAATGAGTAGATCGTCATATCAAACACTCGATAATACGGCAGAAAAATCGTGAGCGGAATAATGAAACTGGAGCCGATGTTCAGTAGTGCGTCTGTCATCAGGCAAGCAATACGCTCAACAGCCGGATGACCTTGGACGAAATGCTGCAAAATGGGCGTTGACCAACAATTCATGATGAGTAAACTCATCATGATGTGGTTGATCCAGGGCCGTGGGATGAGATTGCAGCTTCGATTGGCTTGGTATGTTTGCGACGATACTTCCACAATCTCTCGAATCGCGAACACCACAGGGAAGAACTTGCTCTCAACGCCTAGAAATCCGTTGCGCCCGATGACTTTCATGCCCGAGAGAGTGAGAAAATTCGCACCCTGGTTCATTTTCTTCAACAGCTTTCTCGATTCAATAGCAGATCTCACACGAGTGCGCATGGACTGCATCCTAGACGAAGTCGTGCGCTTGGACTTGCGGCAAAATACCAGCTCTCTCTCGCGAAGAGAGGCCAAAAGAATCCAGAACACCTGCTGGAGATGAAGTGCACCGACAGTCGTCAACGCAATCGACGATATTTTGAAGTACGGGTTCGTGGAACCACCAAAGTATTTGGCCCAGTAGACCATGTTGGGGTCTATCATGAATACGTAGATACGCCCCATTACAATCAACGAGACTCCACAGAGTACATGGAGTGAGACGATTGCGAGCCAAGTGGCAATGAAGGGAAGCGGCGACAAGTTGAGCCAAAGCCGCGAGGTGGCTTCTTTTGGTTTGCCAAACACGATTGACTTGGTGAGCGGCCCAACAGGGGAGATGGAGGTAACAAGTCCGTCTGTCTCGTCGTTCTGCACTCTAGCGAATACCATTGTGAACGCTCTGTTCACAACGCAGTACCTCTCTGATGTCGCTGCTTCTTGCTTTGATGGAGAGTGGGCGAATGAACAAGCAACTGTTGGCTGACGATGGGCAAGTTTTGCCAACCGTAAACATTAGGTCTTAAACTATTTTTGAACGAGGGCCCGCTTCCACCGTGAGTTTCATTGCTTTCCTTCTTTAGATGAAAAAAAAAAGGATGCTAAAACACGCCGCAGTATCTCGTATGGGCTAGCGACAAAGAGCCAAAATCAGCACCGACCATATACGTATGACATCCTTTCTAATCGCCATTTGCTGAGCAAGCAAACATTGTTTTTCTGAAATATTTAAAATGGAGCTCATATCCGGAAGCAAGCACTACAAAAGAGGGAAATCATTGTTAGAAAACGAGAATAGTTGACAACCCACTTCAATCTCTGCCACTGCCTTGATTTGCTGTTCCCAATAAGCTCGTGCTCTTATCAAAGAACTCACGCAGCTCACAACTCTTGCCACCGCATCCACGAACTATCACAATCGTCACACGCATGACTAGGTTCTCATGGCTGCTCCAAATCTTGTCAGCCGACGTGATCTGTGCATGGATACTCTTCGATTCGTCAAGTCGAATTTTCATAGCCATCAAATAACCTGCTCATCCTCTAGGAGTTCTTGTGTATGCGAAGAATCTGTAACCTGTGCGTCGAATGCTCAAGATTAAAGATATATCTTACAATAACGAACGCGCACTGGCAAGCAGTCAGTGTTACGTCATCTAATATATTTCTGCCTTCGTACGAGCCGAAAGATGAATGCTCAGAAACACTTAAATCATTGATGAAAAACGAACTAAGTTATGCGAAATCTGGGTGCGTTGCAACAAAACGGAGACGTTAGACTTCATTTAATGATACCAAAAATGGGCAATTGCGCATCAACGCATGGGGCCTTGAGAACTTGAATTTGTGAGGTCAAATTGGTTCAAATGCAGATTTAAAATAGATAATTTTGTGCTGTCCTATTTAAAATAGATGCGTGGCCATCGCGATGGCTTGCTCATTCATCATTCAATCACCGAAGTGCCAGGTTCCGCACTCACTATTTTGCAATGGGCATCAATAGAGTTGAGAACTATGAGGCCTATTGGCCAGCCACTGGACTGGGCCTCTCACCAACTTGGTCATCATCGATACATCGAAAGAGATATCGCAGCTTTGGCTCAATTTATCGTCGGTCTCGTTTATTGTCACTTGGTTCGCCATCATCGCGCTATATGTCATGTGCGGAGTTTTATTGATCATAATGGTGCGCATTTATTTATTCCTCATGAATCCAAACATGGCTGGGTGGTGACGAAAACGCATACTTCGAGATATCCTCGGTAGCATTGACAGCCGTTGGAGCAGTGCACCATCATCATGTGCTTTGGGTTCTCTGGGACTCATATCTCGAGAGAGAGCTGGTCTTTCGTCTCAAGCCCAGGCGCATCTCCTCGTCAAAGATGCAATCCGTTCATTTTCGCTTGATTGAATCAAGAAGGATGCTAAAGAGAATGAAAAACTTTGTGAACCGTCTGACTCTGTTAAGTATGAAACTGATCGGCCGCAAGGGATTTTGGGCGTGGAAAGCAAGTTCTTTTCCGTTGTTTTTGCAGTTCGAGAGGTGGTGGAAGTGGCGCCACAAACGTATCAAGCAAATCAAAGTTGCAATCTCATTCCCCGGCCCTGGACCAACCACATTATGATGTCTCTACTGATCATCAATTGTTGGTCAACGCCAATTCTGCAGCGTCTCGTGCATGGACATCCGGCTCTTGAGCGAATTGTCTGTTTGATGTAGAATGCACTGCTGAGCATTGGTTCCAGCTTCAATATTCCACTGATGATATTGCTACCGTACTACCAACAGTTTGATCTGGCGATATATTCGTTCCCAAGCAGCATACGCTCTGGTATTCTCGGCTCTTCACGGAGAATCGTATGCTATTCGCACTCTCGTTTCCAAATCTGTTTGCTCAGCTAGTCAACTACTTGAGCATCTTCAGCTCGATTGTTTCGATATCACAAGTCTGAGGTCTATACAACCGTCTATCTGCCGTTCGGACGCGGAAGCCCATACTGCTCAAATTTAGTGAGTACAACGCCCTACATGTTAATGTTGGCTGCATGGTTCCAGATCCTCGCACTGGCGGTCGAGCTCCCATGGCCGTGATCGATCTTCTTTGGCAACTCATACCAATCCTATTTGAGACTTGTGCCGCATCAATCCACGAAATAGATCCCAGAGATTTCATCAGAGAGTTGTCCCTCAATTTGCTCCTTTCCGTGAATAAAAACTGACTCAGCTGCGGATTTCTAAAACCCTCTGATATCGCATACCGTACAGTCAGTCGTCTTTAGAAAGCATGCTGCTGACCGTGTGCGATCTTTTCGACGCGCAGGCGACTGAGGCCGCGTCGCAGCGGCTTGTGGCTGTGCTCAATGCTCAGGCGAAGCAGATCGAACGTCTGGATGCGCTGGTGCAGACTCTGGTGGCCGGCCGGGATGCGCAGCAACGCCACAGTGCCACGCAGCAGCAGCAGTTGGCTCAGCTCCAGACGCGACTGACAACGCTCGAGAGCGCTGTTTCCCAGCAAAATGAGCACGTTGGCTCGATGGAGACGTCTCTTGAGGCTATGCAGGAGAGCATGGACCGGAAGGTTGACCGTAGCATGCTGGAGCACGCAGTGCAAAAGCTCACTCAGCAGAACAGCAGCCTGGCGCGCCAGGTTTGATCGTACACGAGGCCATTGACCAAGCAGCACGCTCTGATCGATTCCATCTTGTCTTTGATTCTGCAGATGCGATTGGAGTCAATTAATGCTGAGATGACCCGCAGGTAAGCGCCTGTCTCTTAATGGCCACCGCGCTCTTCTTTCTACGCTGACTTGCGTGCAGTTTGCATGAAGACCAGAGCCTCCTGCATGAACGGCTCGCAGTCATCGACCGCCGCTTGGAGACGAAGCTTGAGAAGGTATAGAATATCTATGCCATTGGTATTAATATTCAGCTACTGACTCTGACTGGTGCGCGGGAAACTAGTCGGCGGTGTCAAGGCTGGAGGTTGTAGCTGCTCAAATCCACGCCTTCGCACCTGCTCGGCAGCAGATCGAAGGTCGGCTAGATCAGCTGGAAAGCATGCAGGGCAGTCACTCGGATGAGATTGGTCGCAATGACACTAGATGGCGAGATCTTGACCAACGAGTCGACTCAGGCGCAGCCCAAATCAAGGTTTTGAGATCCCAAGCAAACCAGACGCAGAAAACTCTCCTTGAACAAGCCGTACCGCAACTTAGCACGCATGACCAGCAGATCAGACTGCTGGGCAGTCGTTTCAATCAGCTGAAAGGGCGAGCAGAGTCCGGTGAGGCGACACAACTCGCACTGTCGACCAATGTCACGTCCGTTGCGACGGCTTTCAACGATGAAATGAAGAAACAGCACCAGTATTTTCAGGTAATGATGCATGCTTGCTTGCTTCTACTCGCAAAATCTTTGACAAGACACTGGTTATCATCATAGAACTTGATCCAAACGAAAGCTTCAAAGCAGGAGATGCAAGCACAATACAATACGATCCAGCAACGGCTCCAAGATGCAGTGCGCCAAAACGATTTCCAGACGCTTCTGACTCGGTTCGAGAAGATGCTGCCACGTTGGAAAGCCATTGAGCAGCACGTGGACCTCAGCACGCGCTTCGTGGCCTGGTTCGCTAGTCGCGGGGACGCCTATGAGCACAACCTGAGCTTGGTGGACAAGCAGCTACAGCGGTTGGCGCAAATCACGACCGATCCGCAAACGCGTGAGCCATTCGACAGCCATATTCGCTTTCCACTCAATTAGGATCTCAGAGAGTCAGGAGACCAGATGTAGCGGAAGCTTTGGATATCGAGCGGGGCAACACGCGTGTCATTGTGGCGGTGCCAGCGTGGCTAGGAGTCCACTCATTGGCTATCGACACGTGCCCTCAGCCACTGGCTATGCATACCAAGCGCGGGCGTGCATGCTGCAACATGTATGTGCCCGTCGTGTCGTCCAAGCGTAATTGAACTCAATGCATATAACCACCAGAATGTGTCAACTGAACCACCGGGATATGTGCAGCGCATAAAGCGTATGCAAAAGCAAGTGAGGTATGTAAAGACAATACACATAAAGAGTAAACTATAAGTGTGCTTGTGTTATTAAATATCGTCCGTGTAGTCCTAATGCGCTAGCCATAAGTATGCTTTATGAGCTGGCGTTGGGCTGGTGCAGTGACGAGTGGTCGATGCAGTAGTAGCCGTACTTCTGGTATGAGCGGCGGCTGCAGCCCTCGAGCAGGCAGCGGTTGCCGCCGCCGTGGGCCCAACACAGGCCGCCCTGCGTGGACACCTTGTTGCACTCCGGGATCTCGCAGATGCGGCCGCCGCCGTGCGACCAGCAGTGCCCGTAGCGCTTGGCCTTGCGCGTGCATCCCTCGGCCGAGCAGGTCTTGAAGCCGCCGTGCTGGAAGCAGCGCTTGTACAACTTGGCACGGTTGGTGCAGCCTGCGATCGTGCATCGCGAGCCGCCGCCGTGGCGCACGCAGCAGCCGCGCGAGACCGCGATGTTCTTGCAGCCGTCGACCTGGCACGGAGGCGTGCGGGATTTGCGCACACGAGGGCTCTTGCCAGCGGCCGAGGTCGGCGTGGAGCTGGCCGAGCGCTGCGAAGTCGTGGCGGCTGAGGTCGTGAACTCTTCTTCGTCATCATCGTCGTTGTCGCTGCCGCAGGACGAGATGCCGTTGTTGCTGCTGCTGTCGTCGTCCGTGCACACAAAGGCGGAGGCGCAAGTGGGGCGCTGCTTGCAGGCGCGCGTGGGCTTCTTTTCCACCGGCGTGATGCAAGCACGCACCAGCAGCGACAGAGGCGAGTTGCAGAGCGCAGGCTCCATGGTGGGCTCCATTGCAGCGCAGACCGCGCGGATCGACGGCAGAGGGCTCATGGGCTGCGATGCAGCCATGGAGGCCTGAACCGGGTTGAGGAGGAAAGCGATGTGCGTCTTGCAGGTCATTTTGAATTATGCTGTCTGGGGTCCATTGCGGCCCTTTGGCGCTGCTGTCGCGTTTCGATCCGCCATCATTCGGCCGCTTTGTGAGTGTGTGTGGGCGTGTGCCTTGACGGCCGCTGATTGGCCCAATCGGGCGAGCAGCCACGCGCCGAGCGCGTGCTACTGTACCGTACACTGATGGGCGAGCTGCCGTCCCGACGGTACAAACCGGCACTGACTCTGTCCGTCTGGTGGAGCGTCGTGTTCGTTTTGGCGGTCGGCATTTGGATTGGGCCGAGGGGCCGGGGTGGGACTTACCCACCTATCCAGTTGGGGCCTCGTGGATCAACGGAACGCTTCACTACCAACTCAGGTTGAGGATTTAGAGGAAAATCCAAGCGAGAAAGCAGGTGAGAGGGAAGAACAATAGCGAGAGAGAAACGAAGCGCAAAAGTATAAACGCAGCAGAAATTGTACGTACAAAGAAATCTGCACGCATGCAGCTTAAAAGAAACGACTATCTGTACGCGCTCGTTTTGTGATTGGGTGGTTGTTTCATCGCTCGGCTATGGTGCTTGTGGCCAGCCGGTCACCAAGAAAACCAAATCAATAATCACACACCTTGTTTTGTTAAACAATGAAATATTGCTGACTGATTTGGAAAATTGGCATGTCCAGGTGAATCCCCTAATCACTGCAGATTACGATTCGATCACGATGTCGGGTGGCATCCGCCAATCAGAGCGCGTGGCTGCTTGCTTCTTGCGTGGCCGCGCGTGCCTTGAGCGACCTCTCCTCCGCGCGTGCCAGCGCGTGTCAGCGAGTGGTCCGCGGACAGCTAGCAATGGCTGACAAGTGCCCCACGCCCTCGCTTCCATCTCGCGCGCGTCGTCCACCTGCGTCCTCTGACGTTTCCACTTCAAGCTGCGAAAGATCCGAACGTTTTACAGTGAAACCCAATTTTACTGGGCAAACTGGTAGGTCAACCAAAGTGTCCAAGGTGAGGTTTTTAAGTTTGGTGGGTTTTAAGGTTTAAATAAGTTTTTGCAAGCAAAGTGTCCGGGCGCCAAAAAGTACCCACCCAAAGTGCCCGACACAGCCAGCCTTGGCGTAATGACGCACTTCATGGGCCAACAGAGCTTCACACACCTGCATGCACGAATCGTAAGCCACACAAAAAAAAATTATACCGCTGAATCATCTTTTTGCGGGCTAAGAGAGTCCTCGATACGGTTAAGAATCGATCATTAACATGTTTGCTGGCACCATCACCAGCAAGGGGTGCTTGAACAAGTTCTGGTTGTGGCTAGGATATGCAGTGCTAAACTGTATGCGCTTGTTCATAGGCGCTTGTTCAATGCCACTCAATTGTGTGCAAAAATGTGCATTTCAGTGTCAATCCTGAACCAGTATATGGTGTCGGGACAGTTTGGGTGGTTACAAATTTGTCATTGGACACTTTGGTTGAGAAACAGATGCCTGCAAAAAATTATAGAGGTTTTCTACTTTGAGGTTTTGGGCACTTTGGTTGACCTACTTGGACAGTTTGCCCAGTAAAAGGTGTAGTAATAATTAATGTGGCACAAATTCATTTACACTTACACTACTTCTCTACTTTTAATTAATGTGGTAGACATAAATCAAATGACTCACATGCTCACGGATGACGATGTCACACTAATGGTGCGGTCCAGTTCCACCCGTCGATGGCAGGGCACGAGAGTGGAGACCATGACGTCTCGCGCCGACAGCTGCCTGGCTTCCAGCACGCACTCCAAGCAGAACGTCAGCGGCTTGCGTATGATCTCGGGACCCGTGACATCCACGGTTAAAGTCTTGGTCACGCTGCATTTCTTGCACACAGTCTACAAACCAAGCAACACGTCAGCTGCCTTGGTCCTTGGCCACGAGAGACACACGCGTACTTCCTTACCTCTCGACACACGCGGCACCCGGATCCGGTCACAAAGCTGCCGAACTTGTTCACTGTGCGCTCGCAGGTCTTGCAGACGAGGTCCTTAGTATCCTGTGGCTCTGCTGAGTGCTTGGCCTTGTGCTCCAGTCGCTCCATCTGCCGCGTGCGCAAGAGCCACGTGAGCTTGCGCACATGCGCGTACTCAACGCAGTTGACGGCCGAGAGGATGGATTTCGCAGTTATCATGGCTGACGCCTTGGCCAGCACCGAGCCATGCGGGTCTGAAAACGCGCGGCAGAAGACGTCCACCCGTGTCTTTGTGGCTTGGCGTGCCAAGAAGCAGCACGACAGCGTGCCGCGCACAAAGCCGAAGTCCCGCAGCTCTCGGATTGTGGGCAGAGCCACGGATTGCAGTGCGAAGTAGGCCACGAGTCGCCCCTGCGCGTCTCGCGTACGCCCGGCCGCCTCCACGAACAAGAAGTCTCGTCTTGAGAGCAGCATCGTGGGCTCTCGCGCGACCCACTTCACGCCAACGAACCGGAAGGGCTCCTGCTCCGTGGGGCCGTAGATCGTGGCCAGAATGCGTGCATCGTCGAACTTGTCGCGCATGTAGGAGCTCTTGAACCGCCAGGACTCATCATCGTTTGCCACTGCCCCGAACGAGACATCGTCAAGAGTGCCCACCAGCGAACCTGAACCGACAACCCACGGAATGTGCGCGGCCTTGCGCGCCCCAATGCGGTGGTTGAATTCCGTGACTGAGTTCTTCGCGTGGGCCTCTGGATGGCGCTGTCGGTAGACGCGGAGACGCTCGTCCTCCTTCATGAGCTTCCAGTGCGCCTCGGCAAACTCTCTCTGGCTGGTCTCCAAGAGCTCATCGGCCTCGAGCGTCTCGTTGAGTACGCGGTCGATCTCGCTTAGCAGCAGGTGCTTCTGCTCCGGCGCGAGCTCCAGTGGCGGGAAGACGTTGTCCGGCAGCAGGAACTTGGGCATGACTCTCAGACAGAGAGCTCTTGGGCTCGCAGAGCGAGATCAAACTTGAGCGCTTTCTTGGCCGCTCGGTCCGATGTCCCTCCACTCCAGTGTCCGTGGCGTACTGTACGAGTCAAGGAACCAGTTCTCGCGCAGAGACAGGCTGACCAGTTGTGTCTGTAAGCCACACATGTTTACTGTACACGATCCATACCTCGCTGATTTTATAATAGACGCTTTTGACAAATTAAAGTGAGTTCAGGACATACTGAAGCGATATACAGATGTGTCGATGTCGTGAAGGCTGAGGTTGAGAGCCAAGTTGGCTGTCGAGTCTTCTGTGGGCTCTGTAAAGACTCTGATGGTACAACGAAGTATTGTCTTGTTATTATGTTTGGCGGGTTGATGCGTAGAGACGAAGCAACCGGACAACAATTGATGGCCGTCTTGAAGCCGCTTCAGTGTACAGATCGAGTCAGCAATCAGCAAATGCTGTCTTGTTGACTCGACTCGAAAATTTCCCTTGACAAATCATAAAATTAGGCACTCAAAGCTTTCCCTCGCGTCATAGACAATCCACAGTCTATTGCAGACCCCAAGGGGAAGATGATTCCAATTACATTCATCATGTTCAAGTTCCTCGAATCGTAGTGGTGAGACCGTTGTCTCTTGAATAGTTTTGTGAACGGTGCGCGTTTGTTGTCAAACCTCATAGACTGACTGATTCCTGGTGTGGTAGCACTCTAATACTGAAGGCAATGTCTGCAGCAACAACAGTAGCGCTCCTAGATGCTCCTTCATACCGTAGTAGAGTTTCTAGCCTTCACAGGATCGACCACACTACAGACCTTCAGTTCATATTATGAACTCGGCAGTCACGCTGACACAGGAAATGCTCCTCATCACATCGTGTGGCTCACCACAGACACCATCACAAAGGAGAATCTGAACACTTTTGCACCTCCCAAGGGGGACTTGTTCAATATCACTTTTGCACGGAACCAGATTTGCGGTGCTGGCGGACTGCTCTATACAAAGACAATACATACCTTGCAAACCGGTATTTAGGAGGTCCAGTTTGAATTTACGGTTTTTGATCGGTATTAACAGTTTTTTTCGGCAAGTCGAATCAGTCCGAACGGATTCGAGAGCTGAGTCCGACAGCCGTGGTCATGCGCGTGAACCAGGGCTCGATGGATGTGTTCTGCATGAGAGCGTCAAACGTGTCGAGGCCGACCACGGAGCGGATGACGCCAAAAAGCGACAGATCGGCCATGTTGGGTTCGCTGCCGCCTAGGAACTGCTTGTCGCCCACGGCCGCGACCCACGAATCTAGCGCATCGTAAAGTGCGACGCGCTCGTCTTCAATGCCGTACTTCTTCTTGGAGCGCTTGGCGATCATGTACATGATCACGGCACCGGCGTACTTGGACATGTGGCGCTCCATGGGCGTGAACTTGCCCTCCGTGAGGCAGTAGTCGAATGCCTGCAGCGCTTCTGGCACAGTTCGATAGATGTTGGCAGGCATCAGCAGGATCTGTACACAGCAGCCAGACGCGATTAGTCATACCCATTGTGTGCAGCAAAATAACTCCATATCTTACCAGCTTCTTGTCGATCCATTCACGCCACTTGTCCTCTTCTTCAGCGTCCACGCCGCCAGTGGCCGTGGATTCTTGGCTTCCAGCCACAAGCTCATGCAGACGCGAGATGATCACCGACGACTCCACAACGACTTCGTCATCGATGGTGCACACCGGCACCTTCTTGTAGTCCGTGATGGTCTTGGTCTCCTGCTTGGTCAGCGGGTTCACCTCCACCACGTTGTACGGGATGCTCAGGTAGTCCAGCACGGCCTTGACCTTGCAGCAGTACGGGCAGGGCTCGTATTGGTACAGCGTCACTGTCGGCAGCGAGATCTCTTTGGCAGGTTGGGGCGGCGCCTCCATGGCAGCAGTCGAAAACAGCGCAGCGGATGTGCCACCCACGCAGGCCATCAGCATGCCCGTGGCATTCGTCTGCCCACCGGAATCATCAGTCCAGCAGCTACACCACACGATCTGCACAAAGAGCTCGTACCTGACGCGAGAGAATTGACGGCACAGCCACACGAGCGACCTTGACAGCAGAGCGCTGTGTCAGGCGCGTGGCCTGAGAAGGCGGCGTGCGCAGCGCAGCGCCCAGACGACGGAAAACGGTTCGCTGCATCATCCTCTTCTGATTCCTTCCTCTTCGGTCCACGAGCGGCCAGCAGCGCCCGGCGACATGTCAATGCGCCTGCTCAATTCCTATTCGCTGAAATCCTGTCTCCCTTTCCATGCATCTCATTGGCCAAAATAGCATTTTCGGATTCACTGGTCGCAAAATGCTGGTGCGCCACTTTCGCGCTAAAGTACGAAATTGAAGGTGTATAAAACGCATTTCACCAATCTTGACTCGGTGATTAAAACACTCGTTTTGGATGTTGAACTGCGTGGCAACCACCAGCCCCAAGCTGGGGCCCGCCCCGCACTCAGTAGTCGTTACAGCAATCACTCTTCGACTTCCACAGCCAAGCTCCAAGCCCCAAGCTCCCCACCTCCTCCGCCCTTCGGCTCTCCATCCCCATGGCCGAGCTCAAGAAGCAGAAGACCGACGCCCCACTGCTGCGTCTGTACCGTACGCCGGCGCTCACGGCGCACGCGTCGCGCACGCTGCAGGGCGCGCTGAGCAAGGCGCTGGAATCGGCCAACGTTGGCGTCGCGGTCCAGGAGCTGCGCACCGAGAACTGCTTCTACGTCGAGACCAACGGCACGCCGCTCACGGCCGACGAGCACGAGACGCTCCACTGGCTGCTCAGCGAGACCTTCGAGCGCCAGCTCACGCGCCAGGACGCGTCCTTCCTCGAGGTACGAGCTTGACTTGCTGCACATTCTGGGTGGCGATGCTGCCTGTTGAAGTTGGAGCATGCAATGGACTGATCTTGATTGATGTTCTTTGTTGTAGGAGGAGAAGCAGGCCTCGAACTCGAGCGCGCAGTTCCTACTTGAAGTGGGTCCCCGCCTCAACTTCTCCACGGCCTGGTCCAGTAACGCTGTGGCCATCTGCCAGGCTTGTGGCATCAAGACCGTCAAGCGCATTGAACGCGGCACGCGCTACTTGATCCGCTACGCTAGCACCAAGTCGGCGGACGAAGCCTCGGCCTCGCTGGAAAGCGCACTGCTCGCGCTCGAATGCGATCGCATGACGCAGGAAGTGTACCCCAAGCCGCTTGAGAGCTTCTGGCACGGCAAGTCGGTGCAGCCTGTGCGCAAGGTGCCGATCATGGAGTACGGACTGGACGCGCTCAAGGAGATCAACGAAGAGATCGGTCTGGGCTTTGACGACTGGGATCTGCAGTACTACCTGAATCTGTTCAAGGAGAAGCTCAAGCGTGACCCCACGGACGTCGAATGCTTCGACATGGGTCAGAGTAACTCGGAGCACTCGCGCCATTGGTTCTTCGGCGGCAAAATCGTCGTCGACGGTGTGGAAATGCCTGAGACGCTCTTCCAGATGGTCAAGTCCACGCTGACGGAAGAAGCCAAGAAGAACAGTGTTATCGCCTTCCACGACAATTCGTCGGTCATCCAGGGCAACAAGTTCACGACTGTTGTGCCCATGAACGGTGGTGAGCCGTCTGCTATTGAAGAGACGGTGCTCGAGAGCCACGTGCTGCTCACGGCCGAGACCCACAACTTCCCGTCCGGTGTCGCTCCGTTCCCCGGTGCCGAAACTGGTACTGGTGGCCGTATCCGTGATGTGCAAGCCACCGGTCGTGGTGCTCATGTCATTGCTGGTGTCAGCGCTTACTCGGTCGGCAACCTGAATCTTGATGGCTACACGCTGCCGTGGGAAGACTCCACGCTGGAGTACCCTTCCAACCTTGCTACGCCGCGTGACATCCTTGTGCAGGCCTCGAACGGTGCCTCCGACTACGGTAACAAGTTCGGCGAGCCCGTTGTGACTGGCTTTGCCCGCTCCTTCGGTATGGTTCTGCCTAGCGGTGAGCGTCGCGAATACATCAAGCCGATCATGTTCTCGGCTGGTCTCGGCCAGCTTGACGGCCGTCACTGCGTGAAGGGCGAGCCTGAAATCAACATGTGGGTTGTCAAGGTTGGTGGTCCTTGCTACCGCATTGGTATGGGTGGCGGTGCCGCCTCCAGTCGTATTCAGGATGCCAAGACTGCTGAACTGGACTTCAACGCCGTCCAGCGTGGTGATGCTGAGATGGAAAGCAAGATGAACAAGGTTATCCGCGCTTGCATTGAGCTCGGCGACAAGAACCCCATCGTATCGATCCATGACCAGGGTGCTGGTGGTAACGGCAACGTGCTCAAGGAAATCGTTGAGCGCTCGCACGCGGCTCCTGGTGATGCCAACCGCGGTGGTGCCCGCTACGAAGTGCGCGACATTCTGGTTGGTGATGAAACCCTCTCGGTCCTCGAAATCTGGGGTGCTGAGTACCAGGAGAACGATGCTCTGCTCCTGCGTCCGGAAGACGTGGACCTCTTCCACAAGATTTGCACGCGCGAAAACTGCCCCTACGCGCTTCTGGGCCAGGTCACCGGTGATGGCCGTGTCGTGCTGCACGATGCCCAGGACGACTCCACGCCGTTCGATCTGGACTTGGACCTTGTCCTCGGCAAGATGCCCCAGAAGACTTTCGTCGACACCAAGGAAACCGATGTGTTGACCGAGCTGGCTCTGCCAGTCGATGTCACGGTTCGTGATGCACTTGATCGTGTGCTGCGTCTGGTGTCAGTCGGCTCGAAGCGATTCCTGACATCCAAGGTGGATCGTAGCGTCAGTGGCTTGATCGCCCAGCAGCAGACGGTTGGACCGCTGCAACTGCCGCTTGCTAATTGCGCTGTCGTTGCGCAGACTCACGTCTCCAACCCGGAGCTCAACAACGGCAAGATCCCTGGTGTGATCAGCGCTTGTGGCGAGCAGCCCGTGAAGGGACTGCTTAACCCTGGCGCCATGGCTCGTTTGAGTGTTGGTGAATCGCTCACCAACTTGGTGTGGGCTGCCCTTGCCCGTCGTGGCCTGGACGACACCAAGTGCTCTGCTAACTGGATGTGGGCTGCCAAGCTGCCTGGTGAGGCCGCTCGCATGTACGAGTGCTGCTCGGCCATGACGTCCTTCATGAAGGAGATCGGTGTCTCTGTGGACGGCGGCAAGGACTCGCTGTCCATGGCTGCCAAGGTCAACAAGGTCGATGTCAAGGCCCCTGGTACGCTCGTGATCACTATGTACGCTGCCACGGACGATGTTGAGCAGACCGTGACGCCCGACCTCAAGACTCACATCGCCGACACTGTGCTTTACTACGTGGATCTGGGCAAGGGCGCCAACCGCCTCGGTGGCTCGGCTCTCGCTCAGGTGTACAACCAGATCGGCAACATCTCCCCTGATATCGAGGACGCTGCTCTGTTCAAACACGCGTTCGAAGCCACGCAGGAGAGCCTGAAGAAGAACTACCTGCTCGCTGGTCACGATCGTAGCGACGGTGGTCTCATTGTCACGCTGCTCGAGATGGCCTTCGCTGGTAACTGCGGTCTGGACGTTGACATTCCGTTTGCGAGCACCGACAAGGTCACGACCAAGGACGTGCTCCACGTGCTTTTCGCCGAAGAGCTCGGCCTTGTGTTCCAGGTCGCTGCTGGTCAGAACGCCACTGAGATGGAAGCCATCTTCGCCAAGCACTCTGTGCCTCTCGTCAAGCTGGGCAAGGTCACCTCGGACGGCGAGATCAAGATCAGCGTGAACGGCCAGCAGGCTGTGTACGACCAGATGGTCGACCTGCGCGATGTGTGGGAAGCCACCAGTTTCGAGCTTGAGAAGAAGCAGTGCAACCCCGACTGTGTCGCCCAGGAACAGCGCGCTCTGCGTACGCGTGTCACTCCGGCCTGGAAGCTCACGTACGATGCTCTGCCTACCCCCGAGCGTCAGCTGAGTACGCGCGGCCAGCACCGTATCGCTGTGCTGCGTGAAGAAGGCAGCAATGGTGAACGCGAGATGATGAGCGCGTTCCACGCCGCCGGCTTCGAAGTATGGGATGTGATCATGTCCGATCTGGTCTCCAAGCGTTTCACGCTCGATGAACGCTTCCGTGGTGTGGCTTTCGTCGGTGGTTTCTCGTTTGCCGATGCCATGGGCTCGGCCAAGGGCTGGGCCGGTGTTGTCAAGTTCCACGGCGACGTGCTCAAGCAGTTCCAGGCCTTCCGTAACCGCACGGACACGTTCAGTTTCGGCGCTTGCAACGGTTGCCAGCTCATGAGTCTGCTGGGTTGGGTCGATCTCCCGAACTCCAAGACGCTTGAGGAAGAAACCAAGCTCTCAGCCATGCCTCGCTTCGTCCACAACGAATCCGGACGCCACGAGTCTCGCTTCGTGTCTGTGCAGATCCAGAAGTCGAACGCTGTCATGCTCCAGGGCATGGAAGGCAGCTCGTTCGGTGTCTGGGTGTCGCACGGCGAAGGTCGTGCCCACTTCACGCACGACAAGGTCATGCAGAGCTACCTGGCCAACGGTCTGGCGCCCATCCGATATGTCGACGACGCCAACACCGTCACGGAGGAGTACCCGTTCAACCCCAACGGCTCGCCGCACGGTATTGCTGGTCTGTCGTCCGCCGATGGCCGCCACCTGTGCATGATGCCGCACCCGGAACGCTGCTTCCTCAAGTACCAGTGGCCGTGGATGCCGACGGAATGGCGCGCGCAGCAGGCCAGCCCCTGGCTCAAGCTCTTCCAGAACGCCAAGACGTTCTGCGAGCAGACGCAGTAAGATGCAAATGCATCATCATCATCTAATGGGTCGAGACCACACGCAATGGAAAAGTGCCTCCACCAACAGAATCACCATCAACAGATTGCAATTACGTCGTGAGACTTGCATCCCATTTGGATCGGGTCCTATGAGAAAAGATACCCAAAAAATAAATTAATTATGGACAAATCCCATATCCACTCTGTGAAACCATCTCCAAGGAAAATCCTACTCCGAAAGCTCTAGGGCTGTGGTGTTGTCTCGATTTCCACCAAGCACAGGCCTTCAATGGCTCTGCAGATGAGCTTTTTGTTCTCTACGGTACAACTGTGAGTACCAAGCATGCAACGAGATCAGATACACACATCCAGCCGAGGGGGGGGTCCTCTGGGAGTCACTTTAGAAAACGCGTCCGAGTAGATACTCTCCTTTGACGATGGGCCGCTCCAACACCTACGGCGCCGTCGGTACGCCATGCGGTCTTCTCTCGCTATGCATCGCTCTCTCTGACTAGATTGACGCTGTGTAGAACTTGGCGAGGAACGCGACAGCTTCGTGGCCGACGTCCAGCAGCAGCGAGTCGCGCGTAATGGTGCGACACTGTCCTGGGGAAAGATCGCTGTGGGTGCCGCTGTGGGCGTCGTGGCTGCGACCTCGTTCGTGACCATGCACAGCACGCTCACTGCGCAACAAGCCACCATCGCTAAGATGCAGCAGCAACTGTACGTGCGCTCTGCTCCTGACTGAGCTGACTGTCAATCCGTTCAACGTCTCATGCTTTGGACTTTGATGAATGCAGTGACGCGATGCACGCGGCCATCGTAGGCAGCGATGATATCGTCTCGAACAGCGCCAAGTCCAGCAAGCACGCCAAGAAAGACTCGTCGGAGGTCGCGCCGATCGATTCCTTCCCGTCCAAGTTCGCGGTGCACCACGTGACGCCGCTCAAGACGCAGGACGAGCGTGGTACGTGCTGGGACTTCGCCAGCGTGGGTGTGCTGGAGCAGACGTACCGGGCACAGGGCATCAAGAACGGCTGGTTGGCCGAAGACGAGTACGTGGCGCTGTCTGAACAGGCCTACGGTGCTGAGGTGCTGCGTCTGTGCTCGGGGCCGCCTGGATCTCCACAGCAAGTGGCGTGCTTGATCCCAGGCAACGATATCTGGAAGAACTCGACCGAAGGAGGCGAGTCCGCTGAGCTCTTCTACCTCGTCAACGGGCTCAAGAACTCGATCTTCCCCAACAGCATCTGTCCGTACATTCCGGACGACGGAGAAGACACGCTCTGCCCGGCGCTTACTACCGAAGCTCGCGCGACGAACCCGCTGAGCATCGAGCTCAAGCAAATGGACACGCTGTTCGAAGCAGTGTCGGTCAAGCAGGCGCTGCTGCGTGAGGGTCGCGCCATGGCCTTCACGACCGCCATGCCGTACATCACGCATTACTACCCGTGCATCGGCTCGTTCGCCAGCGATCCTCGCTGCAACCCTTCGTCGGACTCCTGCACGCTTTGCCCTCGCGAATTCCCGGCCACGACTTGCTGTATTCCCGTGCCTGGAGGCATGAACTACAACATGAACGGCGAGTTTCTGGCTCGTAGCGGCATGTCGCTTGAAGGCGGCCATGTTATGACGCTTGTGGGCTACAACGACCTGTACCGCTCCAAGGACGGCTTCACCGGTGGCTTCATCCTCAAGAACTCGTGGTTCGATGGCACGCATCCGGCGCTTGGTCCGATGCACGCTCGCGGAAGTCACACGGCGAAGTACTGGATGCAGGAGATCTCGGACTGGGAAGAGCGCACCATGTGCCCCAACAGCCACAACCCAGAGAACTGGTACCAGTGCGGCGACTCGGGTGAGGTCGTGGAGCGCCACGCGCGTCGCAACGGAGATTCCAGCACTCGTGTGCCTCTTGTCACGATGTCCCTGTCGACCGAAGAAGACATCGACGTGTGCCTCACGGCTGAAACGGAGCTGTACGCTCGCACGAACCTCCAGCCTCTGCATCTGCGCTGCACTGACGAAAAGTATTGCGACACCACCGATGCCTCGCTCACGTACTTCGTGCGCAACATGACGTCCTACGGCGATCACATGCAGATCATGTGCCTGTTCGAGTACCACACCAACACCACGGCCTCGCGCGAATTGTGCCTGCCACCTCTGCTCGCTGAGCAGCTAGCCTACGTGCTCACGCCCGTGGAGGAAGAAGCGCTGGAGAACGACCCAGACGTGTGCGGCCACTACTTTTACCCGTACGAGGTGCAGCAGCAGTACTCGGTGGCGTTCGGCAACTTCTACGTCAACGACTTCGCCGTCGAATGGCAGTCGCAGTCGTACGCAGCCAACAGCCACAAGTTCCCGCACCTGGACTACACTTTCGTGCTCAACTCCACGCGCAAGCAGAAGCAGTACGATTTCGTCGGACCCTTCCCATTCGCGCGTGTTGTTGACACGGAATCGTAAGATTTGCTTTTCTTTATCAAAGAACAGCGAAGTTAGCGTAAACAGCGTTCGTAAATGACACTACAAAGAAGCGCGATCCAATTCACAGCAGCATTTATGAAGTCCCTTTACATCTAGACGAACAACTCGCCATGCTCCTCGTCTCGATCCAATTGCGCGTACATCTTGCGTGCATTTTCCTTTTGCAAGCACGAGCTGAACGGGCGCTGGACGCAAACCGTGAATGACTCGGCAGTCGGGAGAACAAATGCTGTCCAGAGCCACAGGGCCGTTGAAGATGATTGGCTTCCAAGCTGCTGCTGCCAAGAGCGAACTTCTTCGGCCACCGAAGACGCAGAATCCGAGGGCGACTCACCTGCGGCTGCAGCCGGGGGTGAAGTTGGGGAGGCTTTGCTGGTGTCAATCGAGCTGGCGGTTGATAAGCGCAGCAAACTCGATCCAAACAGTTTAGACGCGCGACCAGAGAAGATCACACGCGCGCTCGAGCTTGTCTTTTCACTAGCGAAAGGCTCCTTGTTGGGATTTGCAATTTTCGTGAGCGGGCGACCGACGCGCTGCACGACTATCTCGAATGGCCGATCATGTGGGTCGCACACAGGTACAAACACGATCACTGGCGTGTCGTACGATCCTGAAGGGGATGCCAACAGCTGTTGATGCGGGCCCTTGATAGAAATTTTCATGCTTGGATCGAGATCTTCCGCCATGACTTGCAGCCACATTTGCTGCTGGACACGGTTGTATACAGACCCAACCACTTTAACGAAGGCACCGTCGCGTACACGGAACACTTCACGAGAGTTCTTGTTGGGCTCGGCGCGTGCTGCGAGAGCGAGCTTGTACTCCTGTTCTTTTTCATCTTCAGCATCTTCGAGAAGACTGTCATCTAAGTCGTTAGCTGGCTTACGTGGACGAAGCACTTGAAAAACTTGCGGCTGGCTCAGTTTCCCTGGTACCTCGATCTCCTGAAGCAGACTCTTGTTGGTCTTGAAATGGGCATATGCCACGTATCCATCAACAACTGCTGGTGGCTCGTTGGAATCAGTGGATGGAGCAGCGGCAAGCTTGATGCAGATCCACATGCGCCCATCCTCACTTAGCACACGCAGCGATGACGGCACGACGGCACCAGGCTCCAACTCACCAATGGTATCAGCCTGGCGGTTCGGCTGGCTTCGGATCGGCAGACCACGGCGTGTGAATACATTTCGGTAAAACCGGTCTTGCGAGTCACTAGCCCGACTCGTTGGCGCGCCGTAACCCCAGGGCACCATGACAGGCTCACCCGAATTCGCATTTCGCTCCACAATCCACGCTTCCGTGCTGTTCTCTGGGTCCTCCTTGGTCTCCTCATTGGAATTGAGCTCAGCCAGAATATCACTGCCACCCTCGGCAGTGCTCTCTTCTTCACTCATAGGCTCTTGGATGCGAATCCAGACTTGGTCTTTCACCAGCTTCCGCTCCAGCGCACACACGATCTGGAAGCACGCAAGGTTTCGGCCACGACGAGGGGCCTGCAGACTCGGGATCGCGCGCACAGGCAGCTCGCCCATCCATTTACCGGTGCGACGCGCCACATTCTGCATGTACATGGTGGGTTGTGCAGGCAGAGGCGCGCGCGGGTCGTCGACCTCCATGAGCATGCCGTGGAAATCCACATTGATCCAACCTGCCATGCCAAACGAGGACGATACCTTGAGCGACAGCTGCGTGAAGTCGTCATTAAAGCGACACTCGGTGGCCTGGAACACGCTCACGCGAGGCAGAGATCGTTGCGCATTCTTGGGCGTCTGGGGACCGACAGAAGGCGCGTCGAAGACTGGGATGCGCGAAAGCAGGACGCGCTCTCGTGCCAACAGGAACGTTGGGAAAGCTGTTCGTTCAGGCAGAGTAAGTATATGAGCTCCAGGCTATGCAGAACGGCGGGTGCTGATAGAAGAACACGTACAGGGCAGTCTGTGCAGGTGCTTGAACGCCGCTGGGCCTGTGGTCGCGCCGTTCTCGGCTCGTTCTCGAGGCGCTGTCGCGTCCAATTCCACGCGCAAGTACCCGTTCAAGTGCGCACTCGAGAACGCGCCACGACGGATCTTCATCCAGCACTCGTTGTTGTAGTAAACGTACTCAGAACAGGCGAAATACGCGCCCGGACACAGTTCGCCGCACCTGGAAAGGCCATATGCCATTGCAATTCCGTCATTTTAGCGCTCTGAAGACGGTTAACCCGCGAAAGAACGGGCCAATAGAGAGATAGGAGCGCACCTGTCAATGACGGACTCGCGCGGGAGCCCGTAGACGAACCACTTGGACGGCCACGCGTCCTCATCCGGCGCCACGTACTGGAAGAACTCTTCCATGTTGCGCCTTGTGCCGTCCGACTGGAAATGGCTCTAAAAACCTCACGGTGGTAAAGTAATGTGTTAAAAAACCTCATCTGAATTAGTTTACGGATAAATACCATAAATGTGTCCATCGTATATGATTCGCAATCATTTTGCCCTTGTATTGAGATGAATCACTGTACTGTACGCTTCAACCATCACTCTTCTTCGAAGCAAATCCTGCCCTTCGAGAATATACTCCCAGATCCGATACTGAAGAGGGAGAAGCTCAGAGCAGCATGTTCGACGGCAGCTTCAAGGCGGGGCGCAAGGTCAACCTCAGCGGCCGCAAGCCTATTGGCCGGGGATCCTCGTTCGCGGCCTCGACGGCAGAAGTCGCGTCGTCGGCCAAGGAGGAGCTCATGCGGCAGACGAAACTAGCGCGCGAAGAGCGATTGGCATTGAGGCTGCGCACAAACGCATCCACCAAGATCCAGAGCATGTTCCGCCGCGTTGCAGCCGCGAGGCGTGCACGTACGGTAGTGTTTGCGGAGCTGGAGAGCGAGATGACGCAGGTTGTCCGCACGACGTCCATGCAGAGCGTGCCACTGGCGAATACAGTGCTGCGCCGCTTTGTGCAGCAGTTTCTGTTTGCACATGGCGCACGTCTAGACAACGGCAGTGCGGACGATCGCTGGCTGGCGCTGATTGATGTCACAATGACGCGTGTGCGCAATGTGCAGGACCATCTCGTGTTGATGCTGCTTGTGAGCTGCTACAAAGGCGTCGGTCCAGAGATGAACTACCTAGCAACGAGCAAAGACGCAAGATGGATGTATCAGGTATGCTTCCCTGCGTGACTTGAGCGACAGACAGACGCATGATGGTAACAATTTGAATGCTGGTGCAATGCAGGTGAAACGACTCATCGAGATCTCGCTTCAGGTCATCACGCCACGGAACTGGGGATCTGCCAAACAGCCAATTGACTCGTATTTGGTCCTTGTGGATGCTCTGACGAATGGTGAAAATTACTCTCGGTCAGATCAAGACCGTGTCGCATTCAGACGCATTCTGTATCAGTTAGCGGTGGCTTCTCAATGGGGGACATTCGATGCGTTGAGCGAATGCATCAAGCGGCAGAATGCTCTTGGGGATAATAAACTTCCTCAAGATCAAGATCGAATCATCCAACTCGTTTCAAGAACAACGGGGAAGACGATTGAGCTAGCATTTACGAGCTTCGAACACAGAAGCATCCTGCAGCACTTTGCGCACAAATTGGTGCTGACGCCATGCGCAGGCAGTTCGACTATACTGGTAAGTTTGATTTCACCCGCCACAACATGTGCTTTGTCGTTTAAACACTGATTATGGGTTTTCTTTACTGTAGCGATACGTTCTAGCAATCCTGTCAGCTCAAGGAACAGGAAGTGTAACCAGCGAGGAACAATTTTGGCAACAAACGATTGCGTCCTTCCAAGAATGGTCAAATCAAAATTTGAAGTTGCTACCATGCGAGCGTGCCATTGCAATCGGCAATGTGATGGACGCAATCGTAAAATGCGCATTTTCCTCTGGCGTAGTGCAAGTTGGATCGATCGTTATGGGACAGATCATTACGCCTTCATTAGTGCGGTGGGCATTTGGAACAGATGAAGTTGAAGCTGATTCGAATTTGGTTGTACCAGATGATGATTTCGACTCACCACAACAAGTGCTGCAACCTCTCGCACTTGCATTTGCGAAACCTTATGTCGAAGAAGTGACATCCATTAAGAAAGCTTTGCACGGAATTGAGCCGCGCGTTAGAGAACAATGGCAGCAACTGTGCGACACCAAATCAAGTCGACGATGTTTCAACGCTGTACTTGATAATGAAGACGTGTTGATGGATGGAGATGCAATGGATCCTGTGACGAGTCTATGCAACGTGTATGCAACGATTATCATGTCAGTCAGCTACTCATATGCTCTTCGTGTGAAGGCAACGTTTGCACCACCGATTGCTCCAGTTTTATCGTTTTTAAGCGCCATGTCCATGAACCAAGCTCAAGATGGAAGCACGAACAAATCACCAACTGTGAAGGGATTGTGGGATTGGTTACACAAGAAGATGGATCCAAAGAAAACGACTTCATCATCAAACGAATCGGCATCGTCAGCATATCCGCCGGCGCAGTTGCGTACGCTATTGGTATTCAACGTGGTGTATAGCCACCTTTTGCTTGGTTTAGATGACGAAACGTTTTATGATCGAAAATGGCCGATGCAACTTTCAGAAGTGGCTTCAGTTGTTGATTTTTTGAAATCATTTATTTACGAGACTTGCTGGAAAATTGCAAGTACGGCATCCCAAACAAAGACTTCATCATATCTTGATGAAAGTGAATCGACGCTTTTCGCAACAGTGACGACATCCGTAAAATTATTCAACCAGTTGTACGATCGAGATTCACGACGCCGATTCACTGCTGGTGATGCTTGGTTGTGGCCATCAATGCCAACAATTAAAGAAACGGTGGACTTGGAAACGATGGATGAAGGTCTTCAGCCTCACACGCAAGCGTTGTATATGCTCGTGAGTGGCGCTGCATCCTCAGCCATTACCCGCACGGCGCTGCTATTGGTCACGATACCCCAAGTATTTGCATTTAAAGACAGAGTGCAGTTGTTTGAAAAGCTTTTGGAAGAAGAGAAGCAACAGCTGGCTCCCGTCCGCGATGAATTCAGTCGGGCAGTTCAAGTGCGCATTAGGCGAGACGAAATTGTGGATACCTCGTTTGAACTTTTTCAAAAGATGTGTGAAGGAGGTTCTCCAGCTGCATTGAAAGCAAGAATTAAGGTTGCGTTTGTCAATGATCAAGGTCTGGATGAAGCTGGAATCGATGGTGGTGGTGTATTCAAAGAGTATTTGGACCAGTTGACCAAACAGGCATTTTCGCCAGAGTATGGTTTCTTCCTTGCCACAGAAAATCAGTTGCTTTATCCAAATCCGTCTGCGAATTTGGTTGGGCAATCACCGCAAGATGTCATTGATCAGTTTCGATTTCGCGGGCGCGTACTGGCTAAAGCACTCTACGAAAACATGCTCGTGGAACCGCAGTTTTCTGCATTCTTTCTCAACAAATTGCTGGGCAAGTTCAACTATATCGATGACTTGTACTCATTGGATCCTGAATTGTACCAGAGCTTAATGAAATTGAAGCATTACAATGGCAATGTAGAAGACCTCGCGCTGACATTTAGCATCAACGAGACCGTGTTTGGGCAGGTTGTGACGCGCGATCTAGTTCCAAATGGCTCCAATGTCGCCGTTACAAATGAAAACCGAATTCGTTACATGCACGTGCTGGCTAATTATAAGTTAAATGTGCAGAGTGCTCGGGAAAGTGCTGCATTTTTAAAAGGATTCCGCGATTTGATTCCAGCTTCATGGATCCAAATGTTCAATCCGTCCGAGCTGCAGATGCTGATTGGTGGCGATGCCCATAATATTGACGTGGAAGACTGGCAAAATAATACTCTCTACGGTGGAGGTTACCATCCCTCGCAGCTCATCATCCACTGGTTTTGGGAGATCGTGACGAACGAGTTTGATGCAGAGGAGCGCGCCGCCCTGCTTAAATTCATCACAAGCTGCTCTCGCCAGCCATTACGTGGATTTGCACACCTCTCGCCTCAGATCTGTATTCACCAAGTGCGCATAACTGAAGATTCCCGCCTTCCGTCCAGCGCGACCTGCATGAATTTGCTCAAGTTGCCGGCGTACTCGAGTAAGGAGATCATGTGCGAAAAGCTGCGCTACGCTATTTCAGCAAACGCCGGCTTTGATCTTTCGTAGATAGATGGTGTTTGCCTCGACTCTGGCCATGTCCACAATTCGAAAGGTGTCAATGAGTCAGCGGCAGCTGCTCGCTTGTATATAGAGTGTGGATTGCTTGCGCGTAAGACAGATGGACACATGGATCCCCTGGATTCTGCTCAGTACAGTTGTGAGGCGATCAGGGATCCACGTAAACGTCGAAGCATCTGAACCCATTCGCGATATCATTGGCTGGTTGGCTACATAAACAAGATAAGTAAGGGTTCAGCAAAGGTCGAAGCAGCCATACGGTTGACGAATTTTGCTTGTCGACAGCAAAATCAAGAGGATCAGCTCATCAAAGCAGTTGGTGGTCAGCTCCCATGTGTTTGCACGTGTGTCATGTCAAAAATCCAACAGCCATGTTGGCCATGCTTGCTTTCTATGAATTCGTTTCAATTTGAATCCGAAACCGATAGTTGAGCTAAACTAATCCCATGTTCTTTTTTAGAAACTGCGGCTTCCATACTGGAGTGCCCATATAAATAAACTAACTTACTTCCACTTATTGATCAATCACTTCTATCGCGAGTTTGGCTTTTCTGATTCGAACGGTCGACCGCGTCTTCAGTTCATGCTGCGTTACTCCGCCATCCATCGCTTGCGTTTCGTTGCAACCCATGGAGTGCACTGGCTTCCGGCTCATGCACTGCGCACGTCCTGCAGGTCGGCGAGCGAGAGGCGGCGGCTGCCGGACTTTTCCCGGCGGCCGCCGCAGGAGCGGTTCCGCCGCAGACTGGCGCTCTTGTATGACGTCAGCTTGCTGCACGGGTTGGAATGGCGCTCGACGTAGTGCACGCCGATCTCGAAGAACGAAGTAAGCAGCATGATCATGGAGCATCCCTTGGAGTGGCATCGCTCGAGCGCGCCCTGGTTGCACAGGTTCAGTCGCATACCGAGCTTGAGAAAGAAGTCTTCGAGCTCGTTCGCGCGGGCTTCGAGCACATTGCGCGTGTGCAGCAGCTGCTTCTTGGGGAACTTGTCATTCTCAAGCCCAGCGAGGAAGTGGCATCGCTCAGGACAGGAGTGGTCGTTCTCCATGAGCAAGTTGCAGAGATGCACCCAGAACTCGCGGATCTCGCTGTACCGCTTAATGACCTGCCAGCGCGTCATACCGCACGAGACGTTGAGCACGTAGAGCCACGTGCGGTCGGGCGCCAGACGTAGCTCGGCCAAGCTGACCTCGAGCGTGGAGAGGCTGCTGACGTCCATGGCCGTGGGGTCGGACTCGAATGAGAGGCGCTTGGAGCTGCTCATGGCTGACGGAGACGTGAGGCTTGGGGGTCCAAAGTAGGAATGAGCCGCATGGCGAGCAGCAGCAGCTCCGGCGTCAGAAGAGCCAAGAGTGATGGTCCGTCACAGTTTAGGGGAAAACAACAAAGCGAAACGTTACAACCCTAGCCTCTGCTTCAAAAAAGCAAAGAAAGGAAAATTAACCAACGCCTTACCATGCAGCGATTGGCTGAAAACCAGCAGATACATTCCTCCTGAAGTTTATGTAGCCAATCAGAGGTAAACTACCTCCCCTATCTCCCCTATCTCCCCGTAGGTTGAACTTGGGGTGGAGGGAACCGGAGCCGCCCTTTCACTGTCCCAAATGGCTGCTGCACTGCGAAGTACGGTACTTTGTGTGGATTGGGCGGTGCGACGTCTGCCGTGTCACTCAGTTAAACTCCATCTTGTGGCGACATAGTGGCAACCAAACAACCTCCACCCACAACGTGGCAATCAGTGGCCGTGGGAAGGCCGAAGCGGCCGCCTATCGTAGTAAACGCCCATGAGTTGGTGGATTCTTGGATACAGTAGGCACTCCATTTTTGGGGACTGCGCTATCAACACAAAAAAGCAAATTTTGACTGCATTTGTGTGCGGTTTAGCCTCCCTGTTTACTCTAATTCGTATAGGCATACGATAAAGAAAAGGTTATAAAGTTTAACGACAGACGGAACCACATCTTTTGGGTTCTTTAATAATATGATATATAGAGTGTGACAGTGTATCGTATGTTTGATGGTCAACTCCACCTTGTACAATTCTCTGCGAAAAACACCTCTTACTCCTCTTCGTAACGCGCCGTCGGACCATTTCCACTTGTATCTCGAGGACCAGAATCTTCTGTGACAAAGATCGCCAGCTCTGGTCCTGTAAAGGAAAAGGAGATGGTGCTTGGAACTCTTTGATCTGGAGGTATCCTCATGAGTCACACAGCTTTCTCTCCCGCTGTTCAACTGCAACATCGTGGCTCTGCTGTTCTTTCTTTTGCGAATGTGATGGATCAAGGGATCCATGTGGTCGGAAATGTGGCGGCCTTCGAACCATCACAAGAATTCAACGAGGGGAATCTCTCCATCCATCATCCTGTCGGAACGGTCGTACAGTGCGTAGCGAAATGTGGCATCTTGTTCTGATTTTTTGGCCTCGGATTCCTGGCTTCGATCCTGGCTAGTTGTTCTGTACCCATTCAGCTGAGCTGAGAGCCACTGTTGTTGAGGAACCGCGGAGAAGCGTTCTGGTTCTGGTGCTGACTGCTTAGGACGTCCGACGCCGTCCGTCCAACGGAAACGGAACGCCCAGAATGGCTGGAGAAACCATTCGAATCGGTTGCACGAGATCTCAAAGCCACAAGTGCTCGCTGGACGTACGAAAACGGCTACGCGAAAAAGTGTACGTGCAGAATAAAGTGTACGTACAAAATAAACTGGAGAAGTGCACACAGAGCAAAGCGTAACCCACAAATAAGTGTAACCCACTCCAAATAATGCCCCTCAACTCCGCACCCTTTCACTGTCGTACTTAGACGGATGTAAATGCCGACGCTGGATGCGCGGAAATGCGACTACCCGCTGGAGAGTGTCGCTCGGCGGCCGCGCTCGTCCCGCCCAGCCACAGCCGCAGTGCAAGCCCCAATACAGGACGGTGTGGCTTCCGTCGATGCCGACTTGCCGGTTCTGGCCGCGTGGCGCGTGGCTCTGGAGGCCCATGCCGCCCTCATGATGCAGCAGTTCCGCGTGCGGCCGGACCTGCTGCGCGTGTTCCTACTGATCCCCTACTTGCAGCAGACCGCGTCGCTAGGCTCTTCATCCGATGATGAGGAGGACAACATTGATTACGGGGACGACTCGGCTAAAGCGCTGCTGCGGCCGCCGCCGACGCGCGCCAAGTCGGCGTCGCAGGCGCTTCGCCGCGTGTATCGGCGTCTGCACGCGCTAGCCTGTACCATGGGCACCACGCTGTACACACAGGTGCACCGCATTGTGCGTAAGAGTCTCACACAGCACGTGCTCAGCCGCGAGGCCTACGACGTGCGGCTGCTGTCCATGTTCAAGCTGGAAATGCGGCGCCAGATCACACTCGAGGCGCTGCTGGACGTCGTCATGGCCAAGGACGCAGCTCGGACCAAGCGTGAAGAGCGCAGGAAGTCTGTGGCCCAATTGACTTTGCCTGTCGCTGGTGCTGTGAGTGTTGAGCCGTCTCTGACGCGCAAGACCAGCGCCCCGGCGGGCAGTGTTTGGCACACGGACCCGCTGCCCAGTGCTGCGAAATCAGCCTACGAGTTCAAGATGCACGCTTTGGAGCGACTGTTGCTCGACATTGACCACGCTCGGCCAGCTGAGCTAGCACGCAGACCATCAGCCTCGGCCGCGCTAGCGGCAGCTGCCTTGATTGGCAAGAAGAAACAGCAGCAGCATACCTCTGGCCCAAGCCGTCGTCTGGTCTCGGAGCAAATGGAGGAGCTGATCCACGAGAAAGTCACGGCGTTTCTCTACACCAGCAAGAACCGAGACAACTTCCCGTTCTGGAAGGACCCGCCCGAGAGCTCGTGGACGCGAGAAGAGACCGCGCGTCACGTGCGCAGTGTGCTGGCGGTGCTGACACTGATGCCGTTGCTGCAAACGCTGACGCTGGACCAGTTGCTTGAAGTGCTGCGTGCCGCCAAGTGGAAGACGCTCACACGTGGAGATCGCGTATGTGAGCAGGGAACGGCTATGGAAGAGCTCTTCGTGGTAGCACAAGGACGCGTCGGGCTGTCGCAAGTGCATGCAGTGCCAAAGTTGGTACGGAAACGATCGAAATCAATCGCTGCTGCTCGTGCGAGTGAAAGCGAGGGAGTTGGTGAGCCAGGAGCCAGCGATGATGAGGACAGTGACGAAGAAGACGGGACACAGAAGCTTCTCTTTGATGGAGAGATGAGTGTATTGCACGTGGACGAGACCTGGAAGAGCTCATTGTATGCGCAGAGCTCAGTCGTCAAGCTGCTGGTTTGGACGAGACCAGCTTTTGATATCGTGCTTCATAGACTCTTTGGTGGACTCAAGAGCAAGCCTCTCACCGGAGCAAATACTACCAGCCAACGGCCGTCATCTTCTCCTGCATCCGACGTGCGTGCGCTATCAATATCAGCGAGGCCGTCGACTGCCGTTGCTAAAGACAAGCAGCTTGCAGCCTTCCGCCAGCTGCGCGACAAGAGTATGAACGAATTGCAAGCAAGACGCCAAGACACTACCAGCCAACTGGCAGGTGCTGTGAATACAGAGAGTTCTGCTGCCAAAGATACACCGAGCCCGGTTCAGTCAACAGCCATGGCTAAAGAAGTAAAAGAAAACTCAGATCCTGGTGCTACCCTGCCGAATTCCAATGCTCCAGCCGACTCGCGTAAGCCTACACGCGCGTCTAACTTCTTCCAGTATTATCCTTCGTTTGATACGCCTGGTGAAGATAGAAACCGTGCAATGGGCCATGCCTTTCGCTTGAAGTGGATGCTTCCGATCGCATTTGAGATGGAGTCGCTGGAGGCTCTGGTCGAGCACGAATGGGCCCCGTCATTCCCAGAAACGAGCGCTATGATTGGCTTTTTGTCCTCACCTGCGACCTCCATGTCGTTGCTGTTTGGCAAAACGCAAGTGCTGCTCAAAGATGTATTGCGGCCAGTTTGTTTCCAGCATCCATTTTACAGCAGCTCGAATGACGTGGGAGGAAACAGCTCAACGTCAGGAGCCACCCACCAGATATTGCGAAGCGATGCAGGACGAAACCCCATGCAGGACCATGGCGGCCTCCCGCCTGTATTCGGATCACCTCCTGTCTCGGGCTTTTCAATTCGAGGATCGGTAGACGATGGCATGTCTCTTTCTCAATTCACGGACGCACGCAAGAAAATGTATGGGCGTGGTAGCAGCCAGCGCGATACCCTGGGAATGAATACATCATCGAATACTTCTCACAGCGCACAGCACGGGCCGTTTACTCTCTCCAGCTTCGTGTCCGAGGCCAATTTCTTCCCTGATCGAAGAGCCAGGACCAAGCGCGTCGATACATCATCGGCTATGATGAGTGGCATTGATGAAAGTGAACCAAACAAGGATGATGAAGATAACATAGAAGACGAATGCCTAATTGAAGAGACCGATGAAGATTCTCGCAATGAAGAGCAAAAGAAAACTGAAGAAATCCAGTCAAATAATAACGCAGCAAACTCTACCCACGATCGGAAGATGGCTCTTGATAGTCTGCTGAACTCGATGTCTGGGAATTCACCGCAGAAAGTGAAAGCGCTGGAAAACGAGAAAGCGAAGAAGCTGCTGATCGAAAAGCACGCCCAAGAAATGCATGCGATGTTAGCTCCGGAAGACAGTAGCAAGGAAAGTGCGCGACGCACAGCATCATCGACGCATACAGCAGGAAAAGACCGCAGTCACGCGCCATTGCCATTACGTATCGATCTGCAGCGACGAATGGAGTGCGTCTTGGCTGGCCTGAAGATGAAACCCAAAGCCAAACTCGATCTTGTACTGAAATACACTCAAGCCGACAATTACGATCGATTTGAGAGCGCTGTCGGTCTTTGGGAGCAGACTTTACGCTGGGTATTGGAGCGAGAAAAGGCGCTGGCTAATCTTCGTGCATTCGAGTTGGTTGCGAGTGATCCACGGCGACATTTCCGCTCGCTCTCGACCCATCGGCTCGCGGAGCAGAAGAAGCGAGATAATTTGTTCCACAAGCTGAACAACACGACTGAGCTCTGTCGAGAAGCGATATTAGTTCTCGACAAACAATGCGGCGATCACGTGCACTTTGGCGAGCGCTTGTATCGCGACAAAATGACTAAGGATTACACGGAATTGCTGTATGAAGTCGAGCAAGAGCGACTGCGTATGATTTACTCACAAGTAGATCCAGTGGTTCCTGGTACAGGACCACCTCCGAGCGAGATCCAACGACCACCTTCGAGGCCGTCACCCCGAGTTGGCCCACCCGTCTCTGTGTCGGTGAGCAGTGCAGCAGCAACGCCGTCGCCTCGCTGGAGCAGTCGACTAGTAGTGCCTTCTTCATCTCACTCAGGTGAGAAATCTCGACCAAGCAATAGCGACAGCGAAGACCAACCGCACGCTCACCAGCGGCCACCCATCATCACTCCGTCCGCTACAACGATGAAGCCGCATGCGCGAAATCAGCTTTCAACACGCAACGAGTCGATTTTTGTATCTGTTTTGCACGACGGACTTGAAAAACACGGGACAGCCAAATATTGAATCCCTGCTGGCGTGTGTACCACTGCTAACAAGAGGATGTAAATTGATGCGTTGCGCTCGCCCGCATCGGCCAACCAAGGTCTGTGGAGAGCGAGCAATAGGACGCCGAGTGGCCAGTAAAGACTGAGTTCGTGGTGGAGTGGGAGCCACAGTTGTACCCCAGTGATTGACTGCGTGGCACTTAACAACATCCCATTTATCCACAAGGCAGAGTTGCAGTTTTCTTTTGTGTGCAACCTAATGCTTGGACAATAGAACTGTGTTGTGGAAGAACCCAACACATGGACAATTGCCAGTATTCTTCAACGCTCATCAACGAGCACGATTGTCTGGACGCAGTGTTCTCATACTGTACGCTGGAGTAGGATTGTAGTCATGATCTTTGACAAGCGGCCAGCTTGCTAATAACTGATACCTTCAAGTGAACGATCTGCCAAAACATTTGAACCAAGAGGACAATCGAAAATGCTTTTGGCCATCAATCGGCCAACCAGTGAAATGTACACACGCTGGCGAACGGCAGCCAAGTGATTTCTTCACCCTCATCATGTGCAAATGGACAGAAGGAGCATCATCACAAATTCCACTCATTGATAGAGGGTATCATTTGTAGCCGTACTTCATAAAGAGTGAAAAAGTCCATTTTTACTAGTTTGAGTATTCATATTGTGAAGTACATGGATTTAAAGAGGTTGGTTGCGTGCGAATCGACGTCACTCAGTACAGCACAATCCCAGCCCTGATTCCGCCACCCCATCTCTGCGCCCCCTCCTGACCAGGTCTGACCTCCACGCAGTTCTCTTCGAGAGACCAAGAGCACACGCGATTGGTATTCAGCATGCGCTTCGCCCTGCCTGAAGGGACGTTCCCTCCGTTTCAGCTGTCTCGGGCCGAGAGCAAGAGCCTGTCGGTCCATGCGGAGCGCGTGATCTACGAGACGATCGCAGCGGAGGAGGCCTGCAATATGATGGGTAAGGCGTTCCCTCGCAATGAATGGAAGCTCATCCGCGTGAAGGAGAAGATTCACGTCTACCAGGAGCGTCTGGGCAAGAGCAAGCCGATTGAGCCGCCCAATTACATCGACACGGTGGACTACACGCAATACACTGACTCTTCCAGCAACGATAGCGTTAGTTCGGCCGAAGATCTGGCGCTCCAGAAGCCTTCGCATGTACCGCTCCTTGTTGCGCACGGCACGCTCGACGGCACGCTCGATGACGTCATGCACGGCGTGATGGCGAACGATGACCAGACCTGGCGCATTCGCAGTGTTTACATGAACGACAAGTTTGACGATGCCAAGATCCTGACGACCATCCACGGTCCCCAGGATGGCAACCCGTTCCGATTCCTGGGCGTGAAGTGGTTCACCAAGGAGCATCCTGTAGCGCTCACGCCGTTTGTCCAGCGACGCGACTTCGTCATCCTCTCAGCTACAGGCATTGCGCGCGACTCCAACAACCGGCCTGTGGGCTTTTGCCTCTTCCACTCGGTAGATCTGCCACAAGTGCGTGAATTGACTGAGACCAATATCATCCGGGGCAAGCTTTCGTTCTGCTACATCGTGCGCCAATCACGACCCAACAAGGTAGACATCTACTGTCGCGGGTACTCAGATCCGCGCGGTGGGATGCCCATGAGCGTGAGCAGTCTATTGGCTGCAGAGTCCATCGTCGCAGCCGCCAACGCCATCGAGTGCTCCGTGATGAAGAAGCTCATGTGGCTCATGCAGAGGAAGCACAGTTTAGCTGAGCGATCACCTGAAGACGACAACAGATGCAAGGCCTGCCAGCGCTACTTCCACAAGTTTGGTTCATTTGGCTCCGGCGTCAACTGCCGCATGTGCCACGGGGTACGTACAGTCCGCTCCATTCGCGTACACTTTTTCTTGGACGCATGCATGGTTTACTCACGTTCATTGTACAATATGTTGTATGTGTTGCAGCTTGTGTGCTCCCGCTGCAGTGTAACCAAGCAACTGGTCGTGGCCAATCTGGCGCAGGAGGTCATCCGCAAGCCGCTTCACTTTTGTCTCGAGTGTCTTCTGACCGCAAAGAAGCACAGCGCACATGACGTGGTTGTGTCGGAGCTTCAGCAGAAGCACAGGACCGTCGTGTGCGTGAAAGAGGCCCTGTATAAATAAATTATTCAATCGCTCTTCACCAAATGCAACTGACTCTTGACCTGTGATTGCTTCCCGCTCCAGTCCCGTCATGAACAATCCCATCTGATTTCACAAAACAAGGTAGATCTCGATTGCAGTTCAATAATTAGCCGCAGTGTAAAGTCTGACTGGTGGACAATGGAAAGGAGCGTGTTTTGGAATGATGGATAAGTCGTCTCTCCCTTGTCCCCAGTCACACCACCGCTCATCCTTTGAACAGACCTCGTGAGAGTGGGAGTGGCGACCCAACACAGCCGGACTGACTGGTCTTTCGGGCCGAATGACAAGACGAGGACACTGCCGGATTTTGCTGCGGGGCGTCGGACTATCCGCGTAATCGCCATCAAAGACAGCCTCATGGTCTTCACGCTGCCCACGGGCACGTTCCCAGCGCTGCACCTCATGGCCGAGGACCAGCGCCGCCTGTCCGACGAGGCCGAGTGCATCGTACGAGAGACCATCGCAGCCAATGAGGACTTCATCGCGCACGGACGAGAGCTGCCCCGCGACCAGTGGAAGCTGCTGCGCGCACGGGAATCCTTTGAGATCTACCGCGAACGAATGCTCAACCCGGCGATCGACCGGTCGAGTATCTTTGCTGATGCGACGACGGCCAGCTCATCCCGGTCCAGCATCTTCCGATCGCAGCATTCGGCCTCGCGACAGTCGTCGCGTAATAAGGCGAGCAGCAGCGCAAGCGGATCCACACAGACCAAGATGCCAACGGTGATCGGATACGGCACAGTCGAGGGCACGCTGGACGACATCATGCTGGGCGCATTTGCGGCCGACGACGCGGCATGGCGCGTCAAGAGCGCGTACGTCAAGGACAGATTCGACGATGCCAAATTTCTGGCAACGATCCACGGCCCCACAGAGCAAGACCCGTTCCGATTCCTTGGTATCAAGTGGTTCACGGTTGAATATCCGGCTGCCGTGTCCACATTCATGCAGCGCCGCGATTTCCTGATCATGGAGGCCACGGGGCTGACCAAAGACTCGGACGGAAACCAAATCGGCTACAGCCTCTATCAGTCCATCAAGCTCTCAGAAATCCACGAGCTTCGGAACTTGAAAATCATCCGCGGCTACACGTCCGTCTGCTTCCTGAACCGCGTTGGATCGACACCGACGACACTGGAGATCTTCTGTCGCGCCATGCTGGATATCCACGGCCGCGTGCCGTTTAATGTGGGCGCGCTGATCATGTCTGAAACGATCTTCGCCTCGCTCAACGTCATGGAGTGCGCGTACATGAAGAAATTGCTGCGACTCGTACACCAGCGCACACGCGACACCCAGTTGGGGCTGCGCGAGACACAGACAAGCACCGACAGTAATGCCCAGAGCAGTTCATGCCGCAGTTGCAAGCGCACGGTCAACAAGAGGTTCCGATCGATGCTGTCCGGAGCCAAGTGCTGGGTTTGTCGTGAGGTAAGTAATGTCTCCGAATGTGACAATGCGAGTAAGAATACTCACTAAACGATGGACTGTAGATGGTGTGCACCAAGTGCAGCGTCCAGAAGAAGGTGGTGATCGACTCCACAGCAGCACAAACAGTTCAGAAGCCCTTCACCGTGTGTCTCGAGTGCCTACTCGCAGCCAAGAGCCTGTCAGCCCGGGAGATTGCGATGGCCGACGCGCACCGGACAAAAATTGAGCCGCCAGCGTAGCGGGCGAGCACCGGACGCCGTTGAAGGTGCATATGAGCTGCAGGCACATCGTCTGCCTGCGATGGGTCCCGTATTTCTGTGCCCAAGTATTTGATGAGTTATGTAACGCGAACCAACGCGAGTGAAGCCTTTGCCGATGTCGTTGCTTGTTCAAAACCAGCTGCTGTCACACGGCACCCACAGGCAGAACCGTACGGATTGTACGGTAGGAACGATCGGACACGAAAAGCATGAGCTCTCTATCAGCCACTTGATACGATTTCACAGGCCATCAAGTCTGGAGATGGAGCCCATCCGACTGTGATGCTTAATGCTGCGTACAGTATTCGGAAAGCGCAGTGTATTCGTTCTCGTAGGGAATCTTTGACAGGGTGTCTGGGCTGTGGAAGCAAAGACACGTGCAACTCCCTTTCTGTTGTACACGAGTCGTCGATACAGCCAAACCTAAAGCTGCCCTTTCATACGCCTGCATTTTTACATAACCTCTGTTCGTATGCTCCTATAAACTTTGATAGACTTTGAGAAATTCCGTGGTATTATCGTTTCGCCTATCGAAATACAGTAGTCCTTGCATTTGCGTTTGGCATTGTCATTGGATTGCAAGCATTTGAAACCTGCGAATGGTGCAAATCAAAGCAGAACTGCATGGGTTTATATGAGGCTGCTATCTAGAACGATCACGCAGGCAAATCTTGAATGATCCTTTGATGTCTGATATCTTCCAGAATTTGATGAACGTATATGACGAAACTTCAATATAGTGGACGAGCTTATCCAATTGTTCCCACAACAACACGTTGTCCGTCACCCTTTTGATACGTCAAATAGCCGCTTTACGCATTTCGGCGCAATCAGATGGTGTACGATGTGTTGTACGCCGTATACAAAGTAGCGGTGTGTGGTGGAGAGCTTCAGAGGCGATCGTCGTGTGGTTTTCCTCCAACAAGAATCCCAACCAGAGCAAACATGGTCCCCCCGGGCACCGTCTCTACATGAATACATAGAATGTGTTGCACACCCAAAAGCTCAAAACCAAATTCTTCTTGCGCACTTTCTTCTTTGGAGTGTACACAGTACTGCAGTGTACAGCGATTGTCCAAAGAACTTCCTGGATCTGATATATGATATTATATACCTCTCCAAGGGACAAAAAGTGAGCAAAAGGAAGCACCAACATAGAGGGAAAGCGAGCGGTCTACATTTAAGTTTACGAGTCCTGCGCAAGCGACAACATATTTTCTCTGTTAATCCAAGCTCGCGTGGCTTCTGCATACACTCCATATGCTTTTGAACACAATAAACATCGAGTGTTTATTTAGGGTAATGATATTCTGACCCCAACTTTTGATAAACTGCCTCCCCATTTGACCAAAGCACCTATTGCAAGGGCTAGGTTTAGGGTAAAACAATTTGGTTTAGGGTTAATAGAGGCTTATTACAGGAAAATGAATGAAAGGACGCGAGTCGGGAAGAACGCCATCAGCTCGAGTGTTAGCGCCATCGTGCCGTCGATTGTCTTGGAGCCCGTGTATAACAATGTGGTTATTGGACACAGACTTCGAAATATAGTGGAAACGTATAGAAAGAACGATGCGTACTTAGCTAGCCTTTTACAAATGGGGGTCAGTTTATATCTGTGGCTCTGGCGTTCGCTAATTAAACTGGTTTATGACAGGCATTCAACATTTAGATTCTTCCACTCAAATGTTGAAAAGTGGCGCTTCTGCGACGGCGTCGTCTATTCGTGGACAGATCGCAGGCGAATGTGCCGGCGCCCATCTCCCTAACCCCTTGGCCAGTCTGTACGCTGCACGATCCACGCACTGCTGATGGGTATTCTACTGGGACGCATCTCCACTGAGAGAGGAGGGCGGGGCGTGGCTGGCCACTCCACGGCGCGGCACCCCGGTCGCTCCACGTGCGAACTCACTCGTTTGTCTGCCACTCGGGCGCGGACTCTCTGCCTGACTGCACCAGAACAGATTAGCCATGCCGACCTTCACGCTGCCCTCGGGCATCTTCCCGGAGCTGCATCTGACCAAGGAGGAGACGCAGATGCTCGCGGAGCAGGCCGATGAGGTGCTCGACCGCACGATCGCAGCGTACGAGGAGTTCGTGGAGAACAACCGCAAGCTGCCCAAGGCGGACTACAAGCTCATGATGGATAAGGAGGGGCTCAAGATTTTCAAGGAGCGAAACGTCAAATCCAAGCGCACCAGCTCGTCGTCAGAGATTCTCGAGCCCACGTTCATTGACTCCTCGGCCGAAAGCTCGCGTTCCACCATGGACGAAGCCTTCATGTTCCGCAAGCCCTCGCACATTCCGTCGCTGATCTGCCACGGCAAGGTCGACGGTAACGTTGAGGACATCGTCTACGGCGCGTTTGCAGCAGACGATGCGAGCTGGCGCACCAAAAGCAAGTACTGCAAGGACAAGTTCGACGACGCCAAGATCCTCGCAACCATCCGCGGCCCCACAGAGCATGACCCGTACCGGTTCCTCGGCGTCAAGTGGTTTGCGATTGAGAACCCGTTTGGGCTGAACGCGTTCATGCAACGCCGAGATTTTCTGATCCTGGAGGCTACGGGACTCACGCGCGGATCAAACGGTGAGCCCATGTGCTTCAGCATGTACCAGTCAGTGACGATCCCGCAGATTCGCGAGCTGACAGATATGAAGATCATCCGCGGCTTCGCTTCGACCTGCTTCATCGGCACACAACTCACACCATCCACCTTGGAACTCTACTGCCGCTCGTTTACGGACGTACGCGGAGGCATCCCGTCAAGCATCGCGGCCAGTCGCACAGCCGAACAGCTCGCAGCGGTGCTCAATGTGATCGAATGCTCCTACCTGAAGAAGCTCACATGGCTCGTGCGCCACAAGCAGGACTCCATGCGATACGAGAGCCACGCCACGGGGCGGTCCGATGACCGCTGCAAGTCGTGCACCAAGACTGTGAATAAATTCGGCGCGTTCCTGTCCGGTTCCTCCTGCCGCGTGTGTCGAAGTGTAAGTGTTGACATCTGCACGCGTCCACTTTTTTCTGTACGATCAACTGGCTGACGATTTTTCTTGAATGTGACTGCAGATGGTTTGCACTAAGTGCAGCGTAGTTAAGAAACTTATCATCGAGGCCTCGAACGAAGGCGTCGTCCGCAAGCCGTTCACAGTCTGTTTGGAGTGTCTCATCATGGCCAAGAATCTGTCACCGCGAGATCTCGCCATGAGCGAAATACCAAATTAAATCGTGCGTGAGACAGCGAGGGCAGGTGGGGGACGACATCGTAACTTCGTGCTCTTCCCTATGGTAGCGTCGGTTGTTGTTATTGTTTTAGTAGATATAAGGCGCCAAGATACGCATAAGTACATGCATTTGATTGCGTTGGGCTCGTTGCTTCAAGGAGTATGAAAATATGTGCGTCACTGCAAGTCCTATCCAAATGTGCTTTCGGGTATTTGTTTACAGTGCGTGTGCACTGTGGCAAAGTCGACAATTTTAGCCCCGAATTGCGCTAAAATGACTTAAACAAATCTTTAAATCGTGGGCTTTCAAGTTACCAAAAGGAGATAAAGTAAAAACTCGATTTTCCAAACAAAAATCTGTGCATTTCTTTCGAGGTTACAAGAGAATGAGTTATATTTTGTCGTAGATCCTGGCACGTTTCGTAGACTATGAAACAAAGAATTCAACAAGTGTTCTGGCGTCAGTTAAAGCAAATAAAACACAACCGAATGCGCCTAAAAGTGTGATGTCAGTCGGTTTAGAGCATGAGATCGCGTCATAACGATTTTAAAGTAATTTGGAGCGAAAATGCACGGGAGGTTTTCTATTATGTAGAAAATTATGTGGGCCAAAAACAAAGTATGTGATTGGCTAAAAATAATTTTTACATGAACGATCAGCAAGATAGCTCTCTTTTGAGCACCTCTAGTACTTACTCCTATTACTCTATTTTGCTCATGATCTTTCTCAGCCACATGGCACCCGTGTGGGGGCACATGGACGACTCTGCGTCGCTTGAGATTGCGTGGAGGATGCCATCGCTGTTGGTGACTATGCGTTTGAGCAAACGTCGCTCCATGCTCGTGGGCTTGCGTACGCCGCTGCATTGATGACCTGGACGAGCTCTTGGAGTACAAGCTTTCAGCCTTGCTGCCAGCTTAGTCGTAGCCACACCCACCACTTCCTTGAGCGCAAATATGTGCTTGTGAGGCGAGCAGACAGCCACCGCGTTCACCTCAACGCCGCGTCGTGCGCACACGTTCAGGCATTACAGGAACAGCTTGAGCGGACCCAGCGGATTCTTCTTGACCGCCTGCTCTTCGTCCTCACCAGCTTCTTCATGCCTGCTGCCTGCTTCGTTGTTGGGCTCTGTCTCTGCGGCAAGCGGCGCAAGCTTGAGCCGGTTCAGGTTCAGGAAAGATATCGTAAAGTCATCGTGGCGGTTGTGCACACCCTCAGGCAGCATCACATCCGCGAAGAACTCGGGCAAGTATGCGAGGTGGGCTTGGGGAAGTTGGCTCTCAGTGGGGGATTCAGGCTTCACACTTGTCACCTCCCGAAACAAGAAACGCCGTTTGGCGCCGAGTGATGAATCCTCTCGTCAGGATTCATGGCACTCGGTTAACTATTTTAATGTAGTGTAACCGAGTTCCAGCCTGATCAACACTACGGCACCTTGAGGTATAGTCACCCGGCTGACTATAGTTGCAGGAGACTGCGTTGAGACTGGGCGTGGCGAAGCAGCTATAAGGACAGGGCTCACAGGAGCCAATGCTTATCACTCTTCGTTTCTCATTGTTACGAATACATCGAGGCAACTACCTGAGAACTCGCCATTCCCACCGTTGGTGTTTTTTCCATGGTATCCCTCGCCACGGTGCCCGAGATACACCACATTTAGTGTTCTCAACGTGCTGAAGGCTCATTACGACGCCGTTGAGTCGCCAGAAGAAGATGACTTCGCCGCAGACCAGTCCTGGGTCTTTCCAGTTAGTCTGTCAGCTCCTGAGTCGTGCGACCCTTCTGGCGCCTGGTGTGCCCACCTGTACCGCTCAGGAGCCCAAGCGGCTCGAAGTGATATGGTCAAGACGGGTACGACCGTCCTTGAGAAACTCTGGGACGATCTCCGTGTCCTACCCACGCGGGAAGAGTTGCTTGCGCGCCCTCCTGCGGTAAAACTCAACCGAGTACGCTCCGTTCTCCTCCAATCATCAGATCCCGACGAACTGCTTGCAGTTGCCTGTGACGAACCAGCAGCCTGCCAAAAGACTCTTGCGTCTCTAATGCGAGATAATCCCATCCTTGATGATATCATTGATCTCCATGTGGCCCACGCCTGGTCCAAGCCATCGATTCTCAGCAGTGCAAGACGCTCAAGGAAGCCAGTGTCGGTTTTGGCCTGTCCATCACCTGCTCTGACATCATCTAACAGGTTCGCTCCCTACTTGCAGACTACAACGACCCGGTGCTCGTGCAGACCACCCGTTCGCTAGCCCTTTTTGAACTTTTGCTGTTTACCTCTGCACCGGCTATTGCGAATAGTGATCTTTGGCTCCAGCTTGTGAGTGGATTGCCTGTTCAATGAATTGGAACCGACACTGTCCGTCTATTTTCAGTCGACCTACTTTAACAGCTGCTCGATACCGATTCTGGTCGGCGATCTCTTGCCCGTTGCGAGCGTTTTGGTTACGCCAGTGCGGCAATCAGTGTCCTTTGAGTCACAGCGGATAGAGTCGAGGCGCCCGACAATACTCTTGTCCTCACTACCACAGCCGCAGCCCCACATTTGACCGCTTCTCCGCTATCATCAATTGTTCCTTTGCCGAAGGACGTTTCCTTGACGTGCTGAAGTGATCTCTCCGTGGTCCGATATCCACCTCCTGTCGTCTAACCTCAATGGCCTCAACCGTAACGGCCGTCGCACGCTCCGGTCGCTTGTGGGTCCCAACGACCTCGTCTGTTTCCAGGAAACCAGATTCCGGAGCTCCCACCATTTGTCCAAGTTCCTCTTCCATGCCTCTTCTCAGTGTTTTCACAAGATATTTTCATCCGATTTTTTTCCAGTTGATTCTTCCCATCCAGCCTCCGCTCGCGCAGGCGTCATGACGATAATCTCTTCTCGTTTCCCCGGCTTCGATACCGCACGCGTGGTCGATGACCTCACCATTCGTGGCCACTACCTTGTTTTCGAAGTACGTGCTGAGGACATCCTATACTTTATCCACAACATCTATGCCCCTTGCGACTCGGCCGCAAAATCCCAATTCTATTCCACGATTACCCAATGCCAATACCCCCCTGGCGCCCGCCATATCGTTGCTGGTGACTTAAATCTTGCCATGGACCTTGCCGTGGACTCATCGTCTGGGGAGCGTCGCGACAGCGGGTGTCGAGCCACCTTTTTGCAATGGGCGACTGCTCTCGACGTGGTTGACGCATGGCGCCTTCATCACCCCGTCGACAAGGTTTTCTCAGGTCCTGTCCCTCGCCGCAATCGCCTGGATTTCATTTTTCTTGACGATCGTCTGATGACGGATCATTTCTCTTCAGCCGACTACTTCTCCCACCACCATGGTGGCGACCACCTTCTCCACCGTGTGTTGCTCAGCACCCTCATGCGCAAGGGACCTGGCTATTGGAGCCTGCCTTCCTCCCTTCTCGACTACCCAGATGTCGTCGACGCCATCGCGAACGAAGCTACTCAGCTTCTTTCAGTTCTTCGCCGATCTCCCAATCCGGGCTTGGTGTGGGATGCCTGGAAGCGCAATACCCGCTCCAGTCTTCGCCAAGTTGAAGCTCATCTCCGTCGCCAACCCACCCAAGAAATCCGCAAAGCCCAAACATCACTCGATTTCGCTGATGATGAGCATCGCACCCGACAAACAGCTGATTCTGCTCGCCGACTAGCTGATGCACGGGCTGTTTTCCGCTTTCAACGCTCCCAGTTGTCTCAATTCCAGCAAGACCACGGATTTGATGTCCATGCACATGAAATGGAGGCTTCGTCGCGGCGCTTTTTTCGGTGCCCTCTCACCTCAGGACGACGTGCCCCCATTGCTTCTGTCCATTTGCCCGATGGAAGTGTCTCCTCCGACCCATCTGTCATTACCAACCAATTTCGCCAGTATTGGGGAGCTATGTTGGGTGATCCTGGATGTGGAGCACCTCTGGCCGACATTGATTCTACGGCTCAAGCTCAGCTCCTTGAGAGCATCACGACACAACTCCCGCCATCACAAGCCACGGCCCTTGATGCCCCGATTACTGCCGTTGAACTTGTTACTACAATTCACCATCGTCATCTGCTCCTGGACTTGATGGACTTTCTGGTGTTTTCAACAAAGTTGCCCCTGATATATATTCTGGGGCCATCCTCCAGATTGTCTTTGAGTATTAACGACAACGCGGAATCTTGCTGCCGTCCCAGCGAAAATATGCTGTCACTCTCCTCCACAAGTCTGGTTTGCGCGCAGATCCCTGTAATTACCGCCCGATATCTCTTATGCAAGTGGATGTGAAGATATTAACTTGCACAGCTGAACGAGCGTCTGTTGTTGCGGCTCCGCCTCTGGTGACACCGAGCGTGGACCATTCGTGGGCGTTTGCTTGTAATGCAAGGTGTCATTCTCTCTATTCTGTAGTACTTTACGCTACATCTGGATATTCCAGCCCCAAATGGCAAGCGCTCCTGGAGAACTTCGCATCATACCGGCATATCGACCAAGATCGTACTCGTGTTCGACTTATTTCATGCGAATTCCTCTATCTGTAACGGCGTCACGGTGGACTTGGATTTCCTCAGTTGTCTGTCTTTATCCACCAGCAACGGTTATCGCTCCTCCAACAGTACGCCCGAAACATGCAACAATCTGGTAGTTTACGTTGGTCAACTCCAGCACAAATCTCTATCCAGCATGATCTGTCCCGTGGCCCGCCTCTCCAACCAGTAGACATTCTCACGATGTCGTTCCATCGTCATCATACGATCATCTCCTCCGAGCACCTTTCTCGGTGGTGGCTTTCCACATGGAAAATATGGTCAAACTTGGCTTGGCCGATCGAGCTTTCTGGGATTCGTTCCGACCAGCGCGACGCTCACCTTCTATCCTTGCCTATCTGGTTCCCTTGCACGCCCTTACTACAATTTACCCCATGTACAAGGCCCCGATCGCGTGGACTCGGTCAAGTTTGCGGCTCCCAACGGTCATTTCGCCTCACCTTAGCCAACCAACACACATTCGTTGCCTCTTCGACTTTCTCGACCCAATATCATTCACCTTCCCTGGACTATCAGCCTTCTAAGTACAATATCTTCAACCGCATGGAGTCTCCACTCCGCTATGGCACCAGGTTCGCTGGCTTACCGACCTCCACCGCGAACATTCGGTGGTTCTTGCTCATGTTAGTGCGCCCGTGCCTCTAGTTGCCTCACGGTTATCAAGTGCGCACCTTCCTGGCTTTCTTCCTGTGGTTTGCTCCCGTGGCAATCGTCTCGCTCAATTTCCGTCGCTGCCTTCGGCCGCGTTGCGTTCGATTCTTACCACTAGTCCCCCAAGACAGCGAGTTCACCCCACGGCCAGTCTTCTTGACGTTCCTGAGTCTACAGTGATTCGCCCATTCGTTGAGTTCGATCGTGAACACCGTTCGTTCCTACTCCCCGTCTGCCACGATCTACAGCTCCGCCTGGCATTTCGGCTGCTTCCTATCGGCGCCCGCTTGTCCTTTCTTCAATCTTCAATTACGAGTGTTATTTTGTGCTCCCACGCCAATTGTACAAGCGTCGAAACCGAGCGGCATCTCTATTATGAGTGCACTCGCTCGGCCCAATTGTCGGCGACCGTCACTCGTGATTGGCTTCCTTTACTTGGGATCGACGTGGCATGGACCCATATTGTCAATCCTCGCATATAATCCTAGACACCGGCGTGGCCGAAGCCGCAAGACTTAGAGGCGGGGGTGGGGCAGGACGCGCAGCGGGGGGGGGGGGGGGGGGGGG
>JAADXR010000227.1:0-45048 GCA_023337935.1 Elongisporangium anandrum
GTGGCCACTACACAGAGTTTGCGGATATCTACTCCTTCGGTGTGGTTCTCTCTGAGCTGGATACGTGCAAGGCTCCGTTCCACGATGCGACCAACACCAATGGCGGCAAGATGCCTGATGTGACTATCCTTCAGTTGGTATTCGCCGGCAAACTGCAGCCGACATTTGAGGCTTCTTGCCCGCCGTCCATCGTGAAGCTGGCGCGCGCATGTTTGAACTTCGACCCGGCTCAGCGCCCAAGTGCAATCCATATCTCGTTTGAGTTGCGAAAGATCATGAAGGAGCTCTAGATTGGCAACACACTGGATTTTCGCAAACCAAGACAGTTTCTATTTGAAAAAATTACCTTTCTTTTTCACGTAGAAGAGCTCTTTTTCACCGCATAATTCGCATTTAGGGTTTCTTGGACTGTCAAAGTGCTCAAGCAACAGGACACATAGTCCAATCAACTAAACCATTACCTTCATAATCGTTTGCAGCTCAAACGAAATCTGTTCAGCACTTGAATTTTCATCAAAGTGCTCCTTGGGGTAGTTCGCGTACAACCACTTCGCCATGTTCGTGTGGCCGCTGCTGACAGCGTAGCCCAGCGCTTCTTCGGAGCACCGTTCCGGTCGATTTGCGTGGATCCAAAGCAGAATCTCCATATCTCCAGTTCGAGTCGCTCTGTCCAGCACACTTGCCATCCCAACGAGGTCGTACTTGCCAAGCTGCTGTTGCTCATGCGCCCATTTGATAAACGCACAGTCCGATCCAGAGTCCACTCCCAAGGTCATGCGAACGCTCTTGGCGTGCTCAAAGACCGACGTCAGGTGAGTAGCAGATCTCATTCCGCCTCCAATTTGGGTGGTCCTGCGGCAGTTTGCCCTGCTCAAACAGCCACTGAAGCACTTTGGCTCGCTTGGCGTCCGGACCGAGTGCTATTTCTACCACGACGCCATCATTGCCAGGCATGTACTTAGTCATCCACCAGCGCAACACAGCGAGGCTCTCGCTACTGATCGCACGCTACTGATCGCACGGTCGATTGCGTACTTGAAGCGCGCTTCACGGAACTTGTCACTCACGCCCGCCCACTCTCGAGCAGCCAAACGATCCAGCAGATGCACGAATCCACGATCCGAAGCCCACTCGAGCGTCCACTCGGGCGAGTCGCACGTCACTAATGCCTCGATCCTGGACGTCACGTGCGACAATGCGGCCACAGCAGCACGGCCTCTGATCACAACGGAGGCGGACAGGAGCACAGGAGTCGTGGGCAGGAAGCGCTGCTGCAGCAGAGGCCGAGAGGCTTCTGTCGGAGCCTCCGCCTTCACCCGCTTGGACCTTGTGCGCATTTTATTCACGCCTAAACCGCTCACCGATTGCATTGATTTCCCATTTCTCAACAAGGAACTCTTGCTGTCATTTAAACACATGAAGATGATCGGACGGACTATATTCGGTCCGATAGTTTCCATGGCTTCGAGCAATGTCACCATTTGAGCTTTCATGACTTCATGAAGAAAATTCAAAGCACTTCGGAGAATCCCTTTCCTTTCAAACCCAGGACACAGCTCAAATACAATATATCATCACGAGTGCCAGTGTTTTCAAAGAGGTCGTGACCTGCCGGAGAGTCGAACAGATCTAATGCAAACTGCGCGATATCCTCATGATACTGCCACGAATTGTTCACCAAAAATTTCCAGATGGTGTCTTTTTAATTGGTTGACAAGATGGAAATGCGCTGCAATAAAATGGCCATGAGCTGCAGCTCTCTCGACTTAAAGGCAAATGAACCTGCAACTTTGCTTTTCAGGAGCAATTCGAATTCTTCCGGCCAAATTTGCAGCAAGGCGTGGATCAACTCTGGTCTCCACCCTGCTCTACACACGTGCACCAGAATATTCCGTCTAAAAGCATTTAAATTAGCACCCCTGGAAATCAACAGCGACGTCATGGCGGTTGGAACGGGGCTGTATTGGGCTGCAACAAGAGGTGGATTGTTCTTGAGCGACATGCTTCTGATCAGCGACGGAGACTCAGTGAGCATCTGGTCCACCTCACTGAGGTTGCCCGAGGTAATGGCTTGGAAGAACGGCGCACACTTCCTTTGATCCACGTAGGCTCGCTTCCGCGTCATTTTGCTTCAAGGCCAACTGGCGGGTATGCTTGTGTAGAGGCTCACCACAGTGGGGGTCCTGTAAAGTGCGATATTTATTTTCCTCACAAATCAAAAGCCATATGTGGTGCCAAGTGAGAGAATTGTTCCTTGCTCGAGTGCAAGATCAGAGCACAGCGTTTCAATTCGGACCAAGCCGCCTGGTTGATCTGCCAGATGCTTGTTTTCGAGTCTTGGTAGAGTTTTACCAAGAGCCGTTTGACACAGAAACTGCGATGAAGATACTTTGCAAAGGATTTTGCTGCTCAGAGAAAATGATGTTTAAGAACTGCGCATGCTCTTTCGTATTCCGAGCTGTAATCTGTGCTGCAAACCGTGAGGACGACTACTACGATTCAGGGGGAGAAGGTGGCTATTGGCTAAACTATTAATGTGGTGTGGTATGAATGGGATCTATTGATCAGTTTTCGTGATGTAATAAGGAGAGAATGACATGGATTTTGCATCCAAAGTGAAAAATAAACTGCTTTCCGTCTTCTGAATCTCCCCAGTCTTAATTTTCACCTCCTGGAGGGTATCCGGATAGATCTCAGGATAAGCCTCTTGATTGTTTGTGGTACGTTTGCCTCTGTAAAGCTCCTGCTGTCATGGAAGCAAGCAAGACGATTGAGCAAACGATAGTTTGGATTGGCGCAGTCATAAGTGTGGTCAGATTCCAATTGATAAATGAAAATTGACAGGCATCGGTTTTGTTCATTATCGTATTATCGTAATTAGCAGAAGATCGGAGATCCGCCTCTTCATTCTCTTCCTCAATGACCCAAGCAGCAGTCCAAGCTGCATCGATGTCTGGCCAAACGCACGTACTCTTGGTGTCCATTCCACCGTCCAATTACGTGGAGAAGCTCCGCAAGCTCTACCAGCAGACAGCCCGACTAGCGCTCAAGCTCGACGTCAAAACCTGGTCGCACCACTACAGACGCTACAACAAGATGGCCGACTCCGCAGCGAACGCCGCCATGGACTCGGCCTGCTCACGGCAATGCGCCTACACTGGGGCGGATCCCGACCTCACGGTGCACCAGCACATGGCCAATGATGTCAATCACTAGCTGGACACCAGAGCCAGCATAATCAGACGACAGGAAACGCCCTTATCCATCCCCTCCATAGCCGGACAGATCTCACAGGTCATGATCGCTGGGTACGAAGACGGCAACGCCGGCGAGACCTGAACGCCGAGAGCCAATGCATGTTTATTATCGACGACACTGCCCTAGGGTGGGGCGTCGAGCAAGGATATTTCAGATCGCAGCGACGTAACTCAAATATACCTCACCCAAACCCAAAAAAAAAAAAAAAAAAAAATTACGTGGAGAAGGCGCGCTGGGCGTTGCAACTGGCCAACATCCCATTCGAGGAGCGCAAGTACGCGCCTGTGCTGCATCGGTTTGCCACCAAGCCCAAGGGTGGTCAGTCAGTTCCTCTTCTCTACTGGCCTGAGACCAAACAGGTCCACTCGTCATCATTGGTTTCACCGCTGACGCTTGAAGGGAAACTTGATTTTTGGAGGGATTGCGGGCGGCATCCACGCGCTCGTGACGTCGATATGTAGCACTTGGTGTCCTGGCGGCGATTCACGAGCTCTGGATCAAAGGGGGTCCTGTGGTCGTGGAGCTGATCGTAGTCGACAAGCACGCAGAGAAGGGAGAAGAGCGCCTGGGTCCCTTGGTATCCACGATTAGTGGTTCATCCCATGCACTCCCTTTACCAGTCGCGGCGCACAATGTCCATCTTACCAATTACCACATGTAGCAGTGTTATCCAAAGTAACAACAGTCCAATGCTCGTGCAGTCCCTTCGTCATTTGCTGGAACCTCGGTCATTTCAGCCGCGTCCGGAAGCGCAATACGTAAAATCAGATGCTTGCATCGGAGGCCAAAGCCAATACGTAACGAGGTTCCCTCGATGAAGGCCAAATATCTGGAGAACATTGCTGCTCAATCAGAGGGAAACTGCGTTCCACGCTGAAAACACAAAGCCATTTTCCAATTTTCGCGCCACGTCTCGCAGCAACGCCAAACCATGGCCACCTTTCCCGGAGAAGCACGCTCTCGTGCCCGTCCGTCAGCACGCCCCTTCATTTCAGTACAACCAGCCACGCCACGTGTCGCAGAGCCATAAACGCATCGACAGATTGCGATGGGTGTCAACCGCATTAACAAGGTGCTCAAGGCACTGAATATCCCGCCCGCCAATACAGTGGCAGAAGGCATGAGCCTCTTTGTGTGCGACGCGACAGAGGAAGAGTGGAATGAGTTCACCGCAAGTGACAACATCGCGTACAAGGCCAACTTCATGGAGTGGCGCGACAACAAGATCTACATCGTCGAGTTCCCAGGCGAAGGCCACGACCTGTACGCATGCGCTCTGGGTGCTCAATTCGTTCAAAATGCCACACTATTCGCTCATCTCCAACACTTGGGCACGTCGTTCTTCGCCACAGGCAGCCATCACATGCCCGATTTGAGATATCGGCCACGTCGTCGTATCGTCGAGCCACTCGGCGCAGTGCTTCCAGCTGGTGTGACGGATTGGCGAGATTTCGCGACGCTGCTGGTCGAAGTCGATGTGTCTCAAGGTTGGACAAACTTGGATGCGAAGGTGGTGAATGTGTGGGCCCTTCGGCCTACGATCGCGTACGTGCTGTGCATTTACACGGACGATGCTCTCACGCATGCGGAGTACAAACGCTGGGAGCTCCCGCGAGTGGCCAGACGCCGTGCGCCTCCAGTGCTTCCGATCAACAATGCAACTTCGTTGGTGGCCTTGGATGCGCATCGTCTGCTCGGCTTGCCTCCACTTGCAGCGCTTCCCCCCAACTTCCCTGATCCGGTTGAGCTCGACTTGTATGCGGCACTCATTTTGGCCAGAGACTTTTAGCCGAACGTTGTATTCAGCTTGCTTGTGAATCAACCACGTGCGTGTCGGGCGTCGTTTGAGCCAAACGAAACTAACGAAGCTTCTTTGCGTGAGCGCGCCTGGTTGGTCATGCTGCGTCAGTTCGTGGCTTTCAGAGTTAGCGTCCGTTGGAAATTAGTAGTAGAGGTGTTCCAGGCGTCCACGCGCGGAATGCGCTGCGTGGGATCGATTTTCAGCTCCGTTCTTCAATATTCAGTCATATCCAGAGCGTTTTCACCGACTCTAGCGAAGAAATCGTTTCCGAATTGCGACGGAAGCAGCATGAACAAATAAAACAAAATTAAACACGAATGCCCATTTCGAAATTGTGATCTTCCCTTTGTCATTGCCAGAGCTTCAAATAAACCCCGTGTCAGCAATTCAAAATTGATTTGACAATTGAAGCTCAGAGACCGCGATGGAGAACGTGCGACTGTGGTGTGCATCGTGCGGCGATGGAAACGTGTTTCCGATTGAGATTGCACGCGATGCTAAAGTGTACGACCTGAATAAGGCGATTTTCGTCAGTGAAAGGTACAACGATCGCTATCCATACCTGCTCACTCCAAGCCCGTTGAAACTGTATCTGGCGAAAGATAAGAGCGGCGGCTGGATAGAAGAAAACACTTTGCCTTCTCTTTCGCTGGCGGAAATCAGCCATTCGTTCGAGATAATGCCGTCTGCTTTGAAGCTGGACGACGCGAGATTCTTCGGCTCAAATTTTGAGGCCGAAGGAATCCAAATTCATGTTTTGGTGCACATTCCACCACCTCCGACTGCCGTTAGCGCGGTCCCAGGGCAGCAGCATTGCTGGCGGCTACAAGCAAACACGAGCTGACTCTAGAGTAGGAGCCAGACACGATGTGAACTGAGTTATAGTAGATTCCGTTTGGATGACGTCAGGAAACTTGCTACCGGTCCATTTGTGGCATCGTTGAATGGAGTCATGCAAGTATCCAATTCGAGTCACACCAAAGGAGTAAATATCCGCAGATTCGGTTTAATGGCCACTTATTATCACTTCCGTAGCCATCCATTCACACAACAACAATCATGGTCTCGGTCAAAGAATGATCACTTGAGATGCCAAAGTCGCTCAATTTCGCACCCGTTTCAGAATCAATTAGAACATTGCGGGACTTGATGTTGCGAAAAATCAGCTTTGGATTCAGCGTGTACAAATTCATGAGCGCATCAGCGATATCAATAGCGATTTGGCACTTTAGATTGGACCATGAGTCCCGAAGACCTTTCAAATCGCCCGAATCCATGAGCTCCGTGATGGCTTACATTGTCAAAGTATTCGTCCATGATACGCCGATCAAATGCGCAATCTTGGGATATCCAGGTGCGCCATGATTTTAATTTCCTCAGCAAATGAAGAAGTGTCCGATTGATTTCGGTTTCCAGGAAAAAGTCGCTTTACACCCACATTTTCATTCATGTACATGCCGAGCCACCATGGCCTGAATGTCATTCGCCAGTCATTGATTGGCCAGAATTCGATTCAAGCGAAATGATTGGCTGAAAAGAAGATATCCCTTTGGTGTCCTTTCAAGGCCACAAGCAGATCGGATCCAGGATGGCGGAGCCCAAGCAGCCGCCACCGTCACTGGGCGATGCGCCAGCAGCCAAGAAGGCCACCAAGAAGGTGAGTCGTCCCAAGCCACCGCCGGATGAGGCTTTTCCTGCGGCAGCAGCAGTCGCCTTAGCGTCCGCTCCGTCGGGTCCCAGTGCCACTGCAGCCTCGGCGCAGTCGCCCGTGCCCAAATTGCATCTGTCTGAGCCAAAGTTAGACCCTGGGAATGGAGCCATGCCTACAGAGAGCAAGCCTCGCGCGTCCAAGAAGCGGACGTCGACGCCTCCGACTGGAAGAGGACCCGAGATTCCCGTCGCATCGGGTCCATCGGCCGCGACGGCCAGCGGAGGGCCATCCATGGGGCCAACGGATGCCGCCGCCATGGCCAAACAAGCTGCTGACGTCGAGAAAGAGAAGCAGGCAGCAGCGGCTAGGCGAGAAGCCAAGCGCCAGCGTGCTAAGGAGCTGGAGGACGCAAAGCGCCGCGAAGAGCTGGCCAAGCAGGCGCTGGAAGAGGCCAAACGCCAGGAGGAGCACCGACAGCGCGAGGCTCGACGGCAGCAGGAGCTGGCAGCGCTCAACGCCAATGCGGAAGAGTGCCAGGACGAAGAGCCCGAAGAGCGGAATGACTATGAAGACGAAGAGTACGAGAACTACGACGACGACTTCGAGAACGACGATGACCAGAGCGCTCAGGGCAAGGCTGGAAGCAAGTTGACAGCAGTATCGGCCAAGCAAAGCACCAGTGGTATTAACGACAAGGCCAGCGCTCTAGAGCTGAAGAAGATCCAACAAGCGCTACAGGCTGAGAGCAAGGAGCTGCTGTCGTCATCGCGCCCTTCGTCGTCCTCGAAATCAGCTGCAAATGATCCTCCGCCACAAGCAAATGGAGCACCGACAGCGTCTTCGTCCATCGCGTCATCGATCGCGGGGCTGAAGAAATCCATGGATCCACGCGCCAAACGAGTGAAAGAGATCCTGGAAGCGCGTAAGATGGAGGTGGACAAGTTCAATGTTTTCCAGCAGGCGCCACTGACCGATCTGGAGAAGTACATGACGCATTTGCGGCGAGGCAACGTGCGTCAGGCGTTCGTGCAGACCAATGACGGAGCCAAGGCCACAGCGACGCAGACGAAGCCGCCAGTCGCGCAGAGCAAGGGGATGCACTTCCCCGACGATATCGGTCTTGATGCGTCGCCGTCTTCAGGCAATCCGGAAGAGGACGACCACATCTCCTCGTCGACCGTGCGGTTCTTCAAATTCCTAGAACACGCCGCCTACGTGTGCGAAGTGCTGTCTGAAGAAAACGTACTGGAAGCAGAGCGCAACTTGGAAGCGAAGTCTCAGCAAACGCGCAAAGCCATCTCCAGCACCATGGCCTGGACACAGAAGCAGATCTTTCCGACCAAGAAGCTGAACAATGTCACACTGGAAAAGTTACTGCGAGGACGAGATATTGTGGCCATGCAATTCTCAAAGAGCGCGTCCAATTTGCTGCTGACATGCTACGGATTCCAGTCGCCTCCAGCAGATCAGAGCCCACGCGTTTGCGGCTACAAAGGCAAAGGGATCGCGTGTATCTGGGACGTAACGCAACCACACAATGTGCCGCGCGTGCTCAAGTGTGAAGGGCTGATTACCACAGGCTGCTTTGGTCCTTCGCGTGATATTTTCGCTCTGGTCGGGACTGAAGACGGTAGTATCCACGTGTGGGATCTGCGGTCCAGTACAGCATCCAGTGTCTATGGCATTGAGGACGGAGTGGATTTCCGGTCCCCGACTTACTCTACGTGTGGCATTGATTACAAGACCACGAATCAGCACACGTCTGCAATAGTAGCGCTCGAGTCAATTTACGATGTTCAATCGAGCTCCAAGTCTGCTTCTGCTGGTGCAGGAGGTGGCAATTTCCAGTTTGGGTCCATGGACGATCGAGGGATTGTGATCATTTGGAGCGTGGTCGAATTTGAAGCTGGCGATGAAGCTCTGTTTGCAGACAAGTGCGTCGAGATCGGCGGGCGCATCAAATTGGTCATGAACACATGGATCGACACCCAGCAGCAGTACATGACGCCCAAACAGCCCATTAAAGTCAAACGCCAAGGCAGTGGCGACAAATTGGCCGATCAGAAGCGTGATAAGGGTACGGCAGCAAAGGTATTCCCATGTCGTGTGGGTCCAATTACCACTATATTCAAGTTCTTTCCAGGCGATCCGAACCAGTACGATCGCAGCGAAATTCTTGTGTGGTATTAAGATCTAACGTCTGAATTGTTGTCGTGTCTGTTGTAGATTTGTTGTTGGCACACAGACTGGGTTGCTGTACCGTGGTCATCGCTTTGAGCAACCAAGTACTTCAGGGCCGAGTGTAACATATCGACGTGATCGGTCCTGGGGTAACCACCAAGTAGGATCCAACGTCCAATTCAACTCGTCCGCAGTCGTTTGCATTGATTTCCATCCTCACCTCTCCGACTACTTCCTTGTCGGATATGAGGACGGCAGCATTAGGTATGGATTTGGCAACGCGTATTCGAGTCTTAGTTTAAACTGCTGCTGACATCCTGTTTTGTAAAGCCTATTCTCAAGTAATGTGACGATGAGCTTATGCTCGTGGGAAGAAATGTCATTTGGAATTAGTATCAGCTCTATTCAGTGGTCGACAGCTCGATCAGGCGTATTTATGGCAGCTTTCTCGAATGGACATGTGCTCATCTGGGATTTACTTCAACAAACCGACGTGAGTAAACTCCAAGATGCATTATACTGGGTCAGCTCTCTTCTCAGCGTTATCTGGTGCTTATAGGCTCCGGTGCTTGCATCTGCAATCGCCTGCTTGAAAGAAGAGGCTCCTAATGCGGTAGAGGTAAGTTTTGCGTCCCTCTTCATTATATCTATTTACTGTGGGAAGTCTTATCGAAAAATGTCTCGTGCTGACATTCACTCTAGGGCCCAGTACTCGCCCCTGTGGGCTTAGAAGGAATACTTGGGTCATCTTCACTCTCCACCTACCCACTCGTGCTTTCGTACGTGCTTCTATCTCGAAGGTTATTATCCCAGCTAGCTGTTACTTTACGGAGTGTTTACAAACAGGTCGGAGCAAACGCGGACATTTCGACCGGTAGTTGCCTTTCGCGCAGAAAATTGCACTCCGTTCCAGTTTTCGATCCAGGAACTATGCACCGAGCTGACAGTCAAGGCTCAGAACGAAGCAGAGGACACGAAGCATTGCTTAAGCGCCATATTTTAGCCCTATCAACATTCTTGAATATTGTTGAAGCAACAGTGTGTATTTGGAAATTAAAAAGAACCTGTGATCCATGTGCCCAAGCTATCGTCGCTAAGCCATTTAGTTATGGCCTTCCTTTGAAGCTGGGGCAACCAATCTTGGCAGAATCGCAATAGTTCGCACAGAGTTAGATTGAAGGTGACGCAGTGTGACTCCTGCGATTTCGAACTGGTCCACGGAATCTCCCCCCTCGCTTGTCTTGGCATCGGCTTTGGTTTCATTCACGCCATTTTTGACACCGACTCGAACCAGATCCGTTGGATAATGATCCACACCGATGAGCATCGCAGGGACCTCGCATGCTGGCAATTTGCTTGCGAATGCTGCCTGGCGTTCGACATTACGAGACCAATATGCCACCATGAGTCCCATGATCCAAACCACCGAGCATCCAACAATCGATAGAATCGCAGACTTCTGCGGGATCGAGACGTGAAGTGATGCCCAGATCTGATTTCCATCGAAATTCAGCCGGACGTCGGTCGTTACGTTGGTCCGATCCACGACGGCCGCGTTCTGGAACAGCCAGAACATCGCTGCTGTGTAGGCCGGCTGGAGTGAGTCGTAGGAGTACATGTGTTGCTGAAGGATGTCGTTGATGAATGTAGATCCCATACTCGTACAGTTTTCACCACTTCGCGAAGACCAGGACAGCAATCCATCTGCTTGTGGATACATTGGCGGGTACAGAACGCTTCCTTGGTAGTACGTATCTATCTGAGTATCTGCAGCGGCGAGCACTTGCCAGGCTGGACAATTCTCAGGGTAAGTGATCTGTCTCGGAACTGGAATATGCTCCTTTCCAAGCACAAGATGCTGCAGACCGTTGCTAAGTGTGAAGTTGAGGCCAGTGCAATCGGCATTATCGGCACAGATTGCTCCATAGATCGGTGCCAATTCGATTGGCTTCCATGAGAGTCGACCGACCGTCACGTAGTAGGTCATCTGCGGATTTTTCATAATCAGTCTGGATTTATTGTTTGCATTCACATCCATGTACAGTTCGTCGATCGAAAGATGACGCGCAACGCTGTAGACCAATACTGAAGAGTTCGAAATCGCGTTGCACTCGTGGAAATTGTGGATATCGTCGGTAGTGCTGTTGACACTGTCCATGCACAAACGGATCAGCCGAACTTGATCCATATACGTCTCATTAATGTTTGGTGTTCCAATCACACAGGCTTGCTCATTACAGCGCGGTGGAGTTCCCAGTCTGTAGTAGTTGCCAAGCGGATCCGATCCGGCGATCACTCTATCGGATACCATAGAATCACTCATCCAAACGTCATTGATAGTGGCATTCAGTGGTAGCGCGAACGTGACTGCATCGAACGTGATCTCTGGCGTAAGATCAAAGCTGGTCATTTCAATAGTAACATCAGGGACCGAAATGTTGATCCAAATTCCCATTTCCGTGTCGTTTCTGGCATTGATTATGTCCGTCACATTTTCAACCACCGTTTGCAGGTTTGAGAGTAATTCCGACGGCGTTGATGATCTTGGCATGATCCAATCGTAGAGCACGTTTGGGTTGTTGACGTTCGATGGATCTCCAAATTGGGCAAACATCGTCCAAAATGAGTAAATGAGAAGCGAAGCAGTAGAATTGAGCGATTTTTTGGCGAAAACGGTCGTGTCAACTGGGTCGGTTGTGAAATTGTCACTCATTGAGAATGAATACGACCAGTTGCTTGCAACCGACTCTGGAAGCATGTACTGAAGCCAGGGAGTTATGCGGAAGCCGTAGCGCACAAAGGGATCAGAGGTGGCATCCTGCGTGCTTTCTTGAAAGGTGCACGAGGTATATTGAGTGGTTTCAGTTGGATGGATAGCACGACGAAGGATCGTGTTGGTGCTGTTGATTCCCGCGACGTGAGAAGTATTGAAAACGTTGGTAGACACGAGGCCAAACTGAAAGACTGTGTCGGTATCGCGTAAATCATTCGTTGAAATAACGTATTCCACTTTATTCGCGTCGAATCGCACGTTCAGCGAGTTCATGCCTTGGCCAAGCATCCAGGAGATCAAGAACGCCACTATCATTGGCATCCATCGCTCCACAGCCGACAGCTTTGGCTTTCGCATCGTTTTGGTCGTAAAACAGAGAAAGAACACGGGCAAAAACATGTCCACAAACGCCTGGATGGGCATGGCCACGACAGTGACGATGAAGCCAGAGTACGTGTTGTACCGATCCAGTAGGTCAGTTCTCGTCGTATCATCCAACGTAGTGGCGTCCAACGTGGCGAGCTTGAAGCCACTGATAAGCAGAGACGTGATAATAATGAGTGACGCCAATCTCAGACTCGACCCAATTGCCACACGCCGACCATAGATCTCGAGCACCAGCGACGATAATCCAGGATCCGGTGGAGTCAGATCCAAAGGCTCCGGGTTTAATGGGGGAATCGCATTCGACGGCGGCTCTAAATCATCGGGCACAGACGGCTGGATCTCATCTGGGCTTGCAGTGATTTCCTTGACGCTCTCCTCTGTTTCCATTCCTGTTTTCGCTTTTTGAATGCACTCCAAAAGCCGAAATGAGTGAGTGAAAGTTAGTATTGAAACCATCCAAGTTTAAATGAAGCGACGAAACGGATGGGATGTGCGATTCGACAAAAATAGAGTCCAGAGGATAGACTATCTTGAATGCGTTGAGTCCAAGGTGCAGGAACTTAAAGCTGAATGAATTGAGAATCTTGGACTCAGCGCCAAGGTTCTCAATTCATTCAGCTTTAAGTTCCTGCATGCAGTGGTCATATGAGGCAAAACTGCTAAGGTTCCAAACGCAGCCACCAGGAACATCAAACCCAGCAAATATGCCAGAGTGTTGGACATCTCGTCGAATGACCCCAGAAGCGATAGAAGGAGCTGGATATGTGTTGTCCAATTTAACTATCCTGTAGCTGATATTGGCCAGACGCAGCTGACATTTGAGACGTATGTTTGCATGAGCGATTACCAAAACTCCACAAGGCAACGTAATTAAGAAAATAGATGCATTTTGGATCAACCTGCTTAACTTCATCTGCACAAGGATAAGGTGGAATCGCCTAAAAATGAATACAAAAGCGTTTTGACCATTTCTCTCACGCTTTAACAAATGGATTGCCTTCGTCCAACTTCCCAAGCGTCTGGTAATGCTCCAAAAGCCATTCAACAACCGCAAAATGGCCATTTGCGGCTATTTCTTCTAGTTCCTTCGATTCAAGGAATATATGTTCGTACAGCGTCAAAAACTGCACCACTTGGAGCTTTTCACTGAGTGCTGCCGAACGCAATGTGAAACCTGTACATCCTTGAGGGAGGTTGGCACAGAGCCACTTGAGAATACGCAAGTGACCGTGCTTGGCAGCACTATCAAAAGCCTTCGCAGTGCATCCTTCCTGACGAGGCGTATGCAAGAATTGGACATCTTCCAAATTTCCGTTTGCTGCTGAAGAGTCCATCGCTTCCGACGTGCAACCTTCGGTTCTGTTCTCATGCAGCCACTTTACCATTTCAAACTTATCATTCTGGGCTGCGCGATCCATGGCTTTGGTCGAGCACCCTTCTTGTCGATTCTTGTGCAGCCATTCTGCGTCGAGATTCTCATGAAGCCACTGCACGACCCCAATATGATTATGTGAAGCTGCAACATCGATAGAAAGGGTTGATGCTGTGGCTCTATGGGCATGCAGCCATTTAACCATTTCCAGGTTGCCATTCCCAATCGCAGTGCCAAGGGCATGACTTCCTCGGCACATAATTGGATTGTTACCAAACATGCACACCATCTTATCATCTCGATTGCTGTATGCCAACTTCGAGCATTTCAAAATCGTCGTTGCACGCAGCGTTTATAGTCGCATGCTCAAAAAACGCGAATTTGGCCATGGCTTCCTTCCATCGATACTTCTGCACGACCCAGTTTAGAGCCATAAAGGTATTACAGCCTCGGACTGGATCGCACAAGCGATTCGTAGGATATGTTTTATAAAGCCAGTCAGCAACATCAACATGGTCATTCAGGATCGCGTTCGCAAGCACTTTGACGGAAAACGACGCCAATCCACGGTCATGTAGACTCTTGAACTCGTCTGGCATACCATTGCTTGTAAGTTGATCCACAGCATATTCCACATCGTCGACTTTGAGCTCGTTCTGGTGCTCAATCGCCCATAGAAGGAAAGGAAAGCTTTCTTTGGTGCAGGTGCCAAGCTCCAACTTCAAAGAAAAGCCTCCTGCATGTTCATGCAGCCATTTGGCTATCTCGGGCGATTTGCAAGCCAAGTCTTCCATAGTTGAAGTGTTAGCCACAGAAAGCTTTCCTTGTACGTGAAGCCATTGAACAATGTCCATCCGATTCTCTCGGATTGTGTATCGAAATATGTTCTCCGCGTTAGAATCCAACTGGTCCGGCAGGTAAGTCGTCATCCACCACTGCAAGACCTCCAACAATGTTGTGTCTCGATAACCCAATAATTCGTCAATAGCGTGATCGAAACGTTTTAGCCGGAAAAGGTCGCTCAAATCGCGCCATTCTCTCTTCCCCAGTAGGTCCAAAAGTCGAGCATCTCCACGGCTTGAAGCGCTCTCAAGCGTCCACTTCGTAGCAATGCAATTCACAAAAGAATCCACCATGGCGATGATATTTGGCAAACAAGAAACACGAGAATCATGGCGGCACACTATTGCAACAGCCTTCAGTACCGAGCTGTCTCCGTACTCGTTCACGGCATCCGGTTTTATGCGCTTGCTCATCGCGGATTCCTGTTGCGTGTGCCCAATAAGGAAAAAATGCCACTGAATTGGTAGATCACCTTGTCGAGATCGATCAGTTCTTCGACATGCGACGGGGGATTCTGTTTTCAGGAAAAGTGAGAGAGTTCCTCTCCGGCTAACATGTGTTGTTTGCTGCGATCAAAGATAGCCAAATGTTTCGATCAAAAATATACTGGACGATTAATATCCTAAAACCGTAGACGGAGATCTTGGTTTACCCATTCGAACTCACAGACCCTCATAAAACGTGATGCCAACACCTACTTTTTTATTTCTTGTTTCTCATTCATACTCAGCCATTTCTGAGCTTCCAGAAATCGATAAAGCCGCATCATTTTTACCACCACAAGCAAAACAAGCAAGGGAAGCTACACTTCTTTGCGGCAAATTGGGCAACTTGGAAATGCAGAGTGTCTGGTGCACCACTCGGACCACTCATCAATGCAGGCACTATGGAAACAGTGGCCGCAGGACGTGACGACAATGGCTTCCTTCTCTGTCAAACCAAACTCGCACCAGCAAATCGTGCAAGTATCGGTGTCAGAAACATCCAAAGAGGTGCCAGACGCAAGTAACTTGGCTGCGGTCGATTCCTGGTGAGATTTCACCACAATCAGAAGACTCTCCCACACCACAGAGCTGCGATTCTCGTCTGCATCAAAGCGGTGATAACGCAAACCACTTGCATCCTTCCATTGCGAACTAATAAAACTCTTGTCGCTTGCTTGTACACCATCGAATTTCCACACACAGTCGTAAAAACCGCACGTTATGGGTTTTACTTCAGAGTCACACATCGGGCACTGAATATTGCCATCTCGCAAGAGATTAAAGAACTCGAACTTCTTGTTGTGGATTACCATCTGGCGAAATGCAGTACAGATTCCATTGTTGCATCGCCCCTCAACGTTCAAACCTTGGTGGCACAAGCGCCACTTTGGTGCGGCGGAAAACTTTTTCTTGGTCAATAACGAGCCGTCCGAGACATCAGCAAACGTTTTCAGAGTGATGGATTGAGAGGCAAAGCAACCTCCGCGAAGCAACGACACCAAATGCAGAGTGCTATCCTTCTGGATATTGTACGATTCCAGGCGCCGGTTATCTTCCACCTGCTTGCCCGCAAAGATCAGGCGTTGATAATCGGGCGGAACCCCTTCAATATCTTCAATCTTGGTTTTCACATCCATGATCGTATCGCTGAAGTCACAGGAAAGACAGAGCGTTTTTCCCTTCAGGGATTTGATAAAAATCTGGGCGCCATAGGCAGCACGGTGCACAATCCGCGTCATCGCAACAAGTCGCGCGCAGCTTCCGGACAGATCAGGAACAAGCGACTCGAGGGAGCGAGTATCGCTTACGCGCGTACCATAAAGTTGGATGTACTTCACTTCCGCGAAACGTTTGCGTCAAGTCCAACTGTACGTAGCTTCTTGTTGAGTACGGTGACGAGGTCGCTTACTTGGGCACTCTGACAACGTCGATGAGGCAGTTCAAACTTGTGCACATCCATTGCGCCTTTAACGCCTTGCTCGTCTGCATCTTTCCAAAGCACCGGGAGGATAAACGTTGGCATTGAACTTCTTGAGTCTAACGTCCCGGCCAAATGGAACAAAACGAAGAATGAAGAATGAGACCATGACGAAGAATTCTTTGGTGCAAACCCCTTCCCAAGTGGAAAACGCCCGTTTTACTGACTTCAAATTTCTAGACAACAATCAACTAGCCGATCCATGAACCCGTGTTGCAAGGAGGAGGAGTACATAAAACCGAATCACTCATTGAAGGTACATCAGATTTTCGTTTCCCGTACTCATATGGAATACGGCTAATTCTTTGAGCTGAGCGTGACGTCAACTACAGATTCATTCGTCTGGTGTCGAAGCGTCATCTCTGCGACAACGAAGTCTTGGAGGTCTGTGACTCCTTGGTGTCGGAGCTTGGAATCTTGAACGCTGGCGTGCACCAACATTGTCGGAAAGTTCTTTGTATCTACACGAATGCTGGCGACGTTTTGGGCTGATAACTGGTTGGATAGCGCCAACTGTCTTTGTGCATTGCTAGACCAGTACGTAACAGAAAACCCGGCGAGAATAATGAGAGCGCAACCTGCAACTGAGATTATTGCAGATGCTGTCGGGATGGACACGCGAGGAGAAATCCACTCTAGGTTAGCATCAAAGCTCAGTCGTACGCCTGCCGCAGTCTTGGTCTCGATATTCTTGACCGCTGCGTCTTGGAAAAGCCAAAAGAGTCCAGCCGTGTATGCAGGCTGCAATGGGTCCTTCGAGTAAATGTGACGCTGCATGATGTCATTCAGGAAGTCGGACCCTTGGTAACTGCAGTTGTACCCGCTCAAGTCCGACCAAGACATACTTCCAGCGGCCAAATTGTAATTTGGCGGATAAATCACGTCTCCCTGCATTGTGGTCGAGATTGCTGCCTCGGCAATTGCTAGAGTCTGCCAGTTGGTGTAATAGGTGGGATAAATGATTGTGTTTGGGCTTGGCAGGTAGGATTCGCCGACAACGATATGCTGCGTCTCACTGGCCAATGGGAAATACAGGCCGTTGCATTGACCGTCATGAGAACACGTTGCGCCATATTGCTTTGCGAGATCGGTGGTTTTCCAGGAGAGTCGACCGACGGTAACTCTATAAATTCGACGTGGGTTCTTGAGAGAGACTTTCTCTAGGCCGCTCGATACATAGATATTCACTTCTTCAGATGCGATGTGCTGCGAAAAGCTGTAGATAATCACCGAAGAGTTCGATGGGAACCTGCACGTGTAGATATCGTCATCACTTGTCGCCGGGTATGTGAAGGCCGTGATGTCTTCGTCAGTGCTGTTCTCTTGGGTCATACACAGTCGAAGAAGACTCACTTGATCCTGATCCAAGTTGGCTTGAATGGGCGTTTTCAAGATACACGCGTGGTCATTGCAGACGCTCGATGTGTCGAGAACTGCAGTCCAGTCGGTCTCATTTGTGTCAAAATTGAGCCAGTACTTCATAGTATCGTTTTTCACTGGAAGGTCAAACGTCACGGACTCAAACGTGACTTGTGGCGACAGATCGATGGTGGAAAATTCGACTGATACCTCTGGCACGGAGACATTGTGCCACAGGTACGCTGATGAGGTCGATTGTGTGCTGTTTGTGAAGATTTCTTGAATATTCGACAGCATATCTGGAGCGCTGGAGGCCTCGACGGATTTGTAAACCTTGTAGATATTGGACCACGAAGTGTTGCATTTGAATTGCTGGCACATGGTCCAAAAGCCATAGGTGAACAGCACTGCGGACTCGTTTGCACTTCCATTGAGAAAATCTGACTCAGTAACTTCGTCCGAATAGACATCGTCTCCAAGTGAGAAAGAAACGGATTCGTCACTGGCAACGGAGGCATTCATTAAGTCATCGAGCCAGGAGTTCAACGGAAATCCGAAGCGCACGGACGCTTCGAGACTCTCCGTTAACCCGCCGCCGTCGTTTCGACACGCCGTTGCTGAGGAGGACGACGATGGGCTGATGGCACTTCGCAGGATCGTATCGGTACTTGGGATTCCTGCCAGCTTCAACGTGTCAGTGATAGTAGTGACGTCATTCAAATACGAAGCTGCATCTGAAGATGAAAGATCGTTGGATCCAATAATATACTCCACTTGAGGCGAATCAAACTGCACGTTGAGCGCATTCAGACCTTGATTCAGAACCCATCCAACGACCACGATCACAAGCGCAGGGCTCCATTGCGCTACGAAGGACTTGTCTTCGCTCAACACAGCCTTGGTCGTGAAGCACAGGAAGAAGATCGGCAGCAGCGTGACTGCAAACCTCTGGAACGGCAGGCTGACAATTGAGGCGATGGAACCGGAGTAGGTATTGTACTTGTCCAGCATGTCGCTCTTGTCATCGTCGCTGAGGTTCGTGGACTGAATCGTATCGAACGTGAAGCCGTCGATCATCAGCAGGTTGATCAGCGCAAGCGCTACCATGAACACAATTGAACCCATTAGCACGCGCGACGTGTAGATCATCAGCCGCACCGACGGCTCGGCAGACGTGCGTGAAGTCTCCAGCAGAGCGGTGGGAGCCTCAGGCGAGTGGCTGCCATAGCGAGGCGACTCCATGGCGATTGAGGCAATGAGAGCAGCTCGTGATGAATGAATTCTCTCTTGCGCATCGATCTGCTCGCATTCTCGACCACACGGTGTGGTCGGCTCTTGTACATAAAATTTGCGCAGTTTATCAGAAACAGCAAACATACTTTCTACCAGGAATATGTCAAATTTGATTTTTGAGGAATGCTGTATTTAGTTGGACAGGAATCAGTGGGTTCATTTTTATCATTCACGATCACTTACCTTTGTTACTTCATCGGTAATGGGTGGGTTCCGCGTGGAATTTATAGTCGTACCCACTTGGTGGATTTGCTCTGTATGTGAAATTCAGATTGCTCAACAGTATCCACGACGAGGAAGCGTGCGTGCTCTCCGCAACCTTTTGTGGTAGGAAAGGTGGTCCCTGGAGCAACGGACGCAGGTCATCTCGTCTCGTCTAGTAAGCTACTTCGATGTGGAGTTCGCATTCGAAGATAAAAACGATGTCCAAACCTTGATTACAGACTAACCCGCATTTTGACACTGTGACATTGAAGCAAGCAAATAATAGTATTTGTCAATGTATTTCGTGTATATCCACTGATTGGTGATCTTTCTTCCCCCTTCTTATTATGGAAGGCCATTATTCGCATTTAGTGGTTGCGTTCGCGAGATTGTGATGCTTCTCAAGAACCCAGTTTCTCGATCTTGGAGTGTGATCTCAGCGATAGCAAAGTCTCCAATGTCCTTGGCGGGCACCGTTCCATTCTTGTCCTCGCAGATGACCGTCGCGCATACGATATGTGGAGGGTATTGACCGGACCCAACACGCAGTCCAGCCACATTGTGCGCAGTAATTTGGTTCGTGATACGTTCAATTCTGGAGCCGAGCGCTCCAAACATCACCGAAAAACCGATTACCAGGACTACAACGCAACCACAGAACGTGATAAAGGCGGATGCGCGTGGTACTGACACACGCGACGATAGCCAGACTCGGTTGCCTTCAAAGTCTAGCTGGAATCCAGTCGGAGCCGTCTTGGAATTCGAAACTTCAATGTCTTTGACTGCCGCATTCTGAAACAGCCAAAAGAGCCCAGCCACGTAGGCCGGTTGCGCCGTGTCTTAAGAGTACATGCGCCGCTGAATGATGTCGTTGATAAAATCTGCTCCAGCAAAGTTACAAGCTGTTCCACTCAGAGTCGTCCATTCATCACTACCAGCCGCAAGAGCGTGGTTTGGCGGGCAAATCAGATTGGTGATGTTCGACGCGTCAAACTGGGTTTCGGCAATGGCGAGAATCTGCCACGTGGAAGACATGTCCGGATAGTTCACTTTCGAGGGCTTTGGAATATGCTCTTTCCCCACGACTAGATGCTGCTTGTTATTGCCGAGGGCGAAGGAGAGTCCCTCGCAATCGCCATCAGCAGCACACGCAGCGCCATATGCATCCGGCCAAGTTCTCGGTTTGCCAAGAAAGTCGGCCAATCGTGATTTGCCGCGTGATCCGTGGATTCTTCAAGCCGATATATTGCTCTTCGTTGTTCACTACAATCTCATCAGCAGTCAGGTACCGCGATAGACTTGAGACCAACACCGACGAGTTCGATTGGAAGTCACAGCTGCGAGCCTCGGAGGCATTGAACACTGCCTCTTCCTGTCCGTTCGCTTCAGTCATGCACAGCGGAAAAATGAGTACTTGGTCTTGCAAAAGTCCATCCTCGTTGGGCACAGGCAGCGCACATGCTCGGTCGTTGCAGTAGAACTCGGTATTTAATTCGAGGATATTGGATGCGCCAGAGATGTCCCCAAAGCTGTACCAGGAGTGCATTATCTCGTTCGTGATTGGAAACGTGAACGTGACAGCTTCAAACTTGACTTGATCCGACAATTCATAGTTAGCCAGGGTGAAAGAAGCTTCCAACAAGTCGTGATTGAGATAAGGCACAGTGTTCACGCTCGGGTCTGTGAAATTCAGCATCACGGTCTTCATATTCGTGAGCATTTCGCCAACATCTGACGAGTAGATGGCGTTGTAAATAGTCTCGATATTTCCCATTTTTCCGTATCCGAGCTTGTTCCAAGCAGCAAATATTCCATAGGAGAGAATCACAGCGGTGGTGCTGGTGTCGCCGCTTGGGAGTACCGACGGGTCTATCTCTTCGGCTTCGAAATCGGTACTCATCCCGAACGAAAAGCTTCTGTCGGCTGCGATGGACTCGGGCATCATGTACTCGAACCAGGACTTCAACGGAAACCCGTAACGAATGGACGGGTTGCGACTTGAATCCAAAACACCTTCAGTATAGGTACAATTAGTCTCGGAGGTGGATGTCGAGGGCCGGATTGTGCTTTGAAGAATGGTATCCGTGCTTGGAATGCCGGCGATTTGAGCCGAGTCAATGACGTTCGACATCACAATATTGAATCCAGAAGAACTATCCGCGGTCACGAGATCGCTGTTGATAACGGTATACTCCATGGTTGGTGCCTCCCATTGGACATTCAACGCGTTGAGGCTTTGACTAAGAGCCCACGAGAGTGCAAAGACCGAGATCATTGGACCCGCTTCGCCAAGAACTCCTTGGTCGGGTCTCAGAAACGCTTTGGTCGAGAAGCACAGGAAGAACACGGGCACCAAAAAAGCGACCAATCGCTGAAATGGGACAGCAATGAAGGACAACACCACCGGAGTAGGAGTTGTACTTGCTCGGCAGACCTTCTTTCTCGGTCTCGCTCAACTGGGTTGCGTCGGTCGTAGTTAGCTTGTATCCGTCAATAAGGAGGTATGTGACAAAGCCCAATGCAGCGATCAGGACGACAGTCGGAATCAAGATCCGAAGGCTGTGGATGTGAAGCTTGATGGGGAACTCCTTGCTGTCAGGAGTGCTGGGGTGGCCATTGACACCGACTTGCGCTCTCTGCTGGGCTCTTGGACTTAACGTTTCGATCTCGTGATACATGGACATTTGTGTTTGAGCTTGACCTCAGATGCGCGATTTCGATTGTGAATGAGAGGAAAACTGCAAATCCTAGTGGACTGCACCTGACCAGAGTTTTGGGGAAACGCGGTCCACTGAGGATTCAATGCTTTGCGTTCCGCAGTCATTTCAGATTGCCCGTCCCTAAAAGGAATGATGCAAACTTGCTAATAACAGATGAGGCGCGTAGTACACATGCATGTCACGTGGCTTAAATCAGTGAATTTGTGGGAATATTTGTACTGTATCCAGTTTCCAAGAGCGCGCTCTTGGAGCCAGAAAACCTGGCTGAGTCGAACGGTAAAAAATCAATAAACGTGGTACCATGCGAGCGATACGGCTCCAATTGTACATTGAATCACGGAATGACCATCAACAGTACATACCCATCATCATATACTGCACATGTTCCATCTCTGTAGACCTATCTCATTCGGATTCTATTCATCAGTAAATGGGGACAATCAACAATCATCCCATTTGCTGAGAAAGAAGGGGGGAGGGACACTTTGCACTTATCTTCAAAAGCTCATCTTCTATTGCCCTTGTTGATGTAGCGTTCATGTGACTTAGTATGATCAGTTCATTCGTGGGTACATTTTCAAACGTACAGTACGATCGTAAATTTTGATCACCATCCATCCTCTTCCCATCGCACCAAGTCCCTCTCGGCTCAGAAAAGGATGACACGCTTCTACGGATTAGTTTTATGATTCGTAGCCTGAGTTAAACGGCTCGTTCTTCCTCCAGCCTGTCAGAATGGACCATTGGACCTGAAGCAAAATAAGTAAACGCAACGGATTACCAGTAAAGTTGAAGCTCCTGGAAAGGGATATGTTCTCTTGGCCTCTTTCATTTTGGCACTGTGTCACGAGCGCGGCGTATCGTCTTACTGTAGTGGATGGCGGTCAAGAAGCCGTGGAGGCGCGGCAGCTTGCCACAGGCCACGTCCGGGATCCCGATGCTCGCTGCTCCAGTGAAAAACCATGAGCCTCCGCCGCTTCAGATCTCGATCCAAGATCCGTTCTCTCGGCTGTCAGAGCTTTGCAGTTGCTGACGAGGGGTTTTGTGGTCGCTTGGTGCGGCTACAGTGAACAAGCGAACAAGTTTGTCCGTTCATTCCAATGTCGTTGGGTCAGTCGTCACAATGCCTTTACAGTGAGATAATTCTCTTCTGCACAGCATTTGGCTGGTCTTTGATGAACGAAGATGCTCACCAATCTTCACTAAAATTCAGCGAACGGGAAGCGACAAGAATTCAATCACCGCCTCCGCTTCTGGCCGATTATGTGATTGCAGAGATGACGCTTCGGCATCGAACGAATTAAATCATTCAAACTATTACGGCAGGACATGCTATCACGCTCTGGGCTGCCAGATATCATTGCTGCTGGTGCGCATCTACAACTTGGGAGTTATTTCGAGCTCGTGAACTTAAATCTGGACTCTGTCCTTCTACAGTGAGCGGCGTGACGTAGCGACAAGTATTGTATACGCAAAGATCTGGCTGAAAATGAACTCGATATAGCATTCTCTGCAGTCTGTAAGTGACCTTGATCGTTTTCAGTACTTATTTCCTTTTTGTCACTAATATTTGTCCACATTTGTAGACATGAACTCGTTGAGCACGATTTTGGGCGCGATCAACAATATCTTGACGCTCTAGAAACTAAGAAACCGTACATGAAAGGTTGTCACTTGACAAATCTACTGCTCTTAATGTATGTTTATGATTTCCTTGAATCTTGGTCGATATTTGAAGCTCGCTCATAGGCTCCTTTTTCCCAGAACACACATTACTTACAAACCGCAAAATGGACACTGCGTGTATTTCAAGTTTGTTGTCGATAGATATAGTGTAAAGTAGCAATTATACCAGAACAACACTTTGGAGAGTACACTCAGTGTCCATCTTCATAAAGATTTCACGACTGAAGAAGAAATGATTGCGATCAACTTTTAGATCTACGTCGGTTCCAAAAAAATCTTATGCGTTGAAACGCTTATATCCAACTTTAAAAGTGCCTACTTGCTTAAGAATCCAATAGCACGCAGTCAGAGATGATGCTTCATTTATACTACGTTGCTGCCCCCAAGTGGAGGAGCAACCACGATTTTTTGCACTGACGCGTCTGTTTGGTGACTAAGAGCCACTTCCGAAATTACGAACTTGTCGAGGCTTTCAACGTGTTGACCGCCTGAATTTATATCGCCCTTGTTCAGCAACACTGTAGATTTGATCAACATCCCTGGGTACTCCGAGGTGTTCAAGAGGATTTCGGCGACGTTTTGAGCAGATAAGTCGCTTGACAGCTTGGACTGACGTGCGCACGTGACCAATAAACCAAGAATCAGCAACAATGCGCACCCTGCAAACGTGATCAAGGCCGATGTAGGCGGAATTGATGCACGTGACGATAACCACAGTCGATTTCCAGCAAAACTCAGCTTGACACCACTCGGTAGCTTTCTGTCCACCGAAGCCACGTCCTTCACAGCAGCATTTTGGAACAGCCAGAATAATCTAGCTGTGTAAGCTGGTTGAATCGAGTCCTTGGAGTACATGTGCTGTTGGATCACATCGTTAATGAAGTCGGAGCCAGTAAAGGCGCACTGAGTTGGGTTGATTGAATTCCAATCGACACTTCCTTCTGTTATAGGATACATCGGAGGGTAAAAGATATCACCTTGAAGGTCGCTCATGTCAAGGTGGGTGTTTGCGATGGCCAAAGCCTGCCAGGAAGCAAAATATTGAGGATAGGTCACAGACATCGGTACAGGAAGATTCGCCTTGCCGACCACTGCATGCTGACTGCCATTGCCAAGGGGAAAGTACAGACCTTCACAGTCGGCTCCATCAGCACAGCTTGCGCCGTATACTTGAGCAAGATCGTTTGTATCCCATGATAGACGGCCGATTGTCACTTTGTACGTCACGCGTGGTCGAATTAAGACGATTCCAGAGTCTAGTGACCTTTCCGTAATGGTAACTTGGTCGACCGTGACATGACGCGCAAGGCTGAAAATCAACACGGAAGACTTGGACACGAATTTGCATGTGTAGCCGTCGGTATTCGTCGCCGAATAAGCAATGGCCTCCAGGTTTTCTTGTGATCCGTCAGCATCAAGCATGCACAGCCGGATCATGCGCACCTGGTCCTGTTGCAACCCATCCACAATTGGTGTTCCCATCACGCACGCATGGTCGTTGCAGCCGGTTCCATACGTCGTTTCGTACGTCCAGTCTGAATCGGTTTCGTTTGACGTCCATTCATTCATGGTGCTGTTCTTCACGGGCAAGTCGAACGATATGGATTCAAACTTCACTTGCTGCGACGGATTAAAGGTTGCCAACGTGACACTGATTTCAGGAACGGAGATGTCGGCCCAGGCAGATTCGGAGCCGTCGTAATCAGTTATCAATGCTTGGACACTCGTGAGGAGATTTGCTGCATCCGATGTGTCCATCGCTTTGTATTGACTCGTTGTAGTAATGGAGCCCGACAAAGTTGACCAGGCGGGCGCAAGAGCGGTCCAAACGCCCCAAAGTGCATAGCTGAATAGCTCAGCAGTCTTGTTCAAGTCTCCACCAGGTAGTGACGACGTTTCGATCTCTCCAGACGCGAACGAGTTGCCCATAGTGAACGAAAACCATTCGTCACTAGCGATGGATTCGGGCAGCATGTCTTCGAGCCACGAATTCAATGGGAAGCCAAACCGAACAGATGCTTCTGGGTGGTTTGCCAAGATCCCACCTTCCACAAGGCAAGACGTAGTGTAATTTGGCGTCAAGGGCTGAATCGCTGCTCGAAGAATCGTGTCGGTACTGGGGATGCCTGCGAGAGTTGTGGTGTCCGTAACACTCGTGACCGTCGATCGAAAAGCTGACTCTGCGTTGACGTTCAGTAGATCGTTGGCAGAGATGATGAATTCCACCGTGGGCGAGTCGAATTGAACGTTCAATGCGCCCATTCCTTGCCCAACCAGCCAAGAAATAGCCGCAGCGACGATCATCGGAGTCTTCATCGCAATCAACGACCTCTGACCGTTCGTACTGGAGTTGGTCGTGTAGCAGACGAAGAAGACAGGCACAAGCATAGCCACGAACGGCTGGAAGGGCAGGCTAATGATCGAGCCGATGCCACCCGAGAAGGTATTGTACCGATCAAGCAGCTTGCTTCTTTCCGTGTCACTCAGGTTCGAAGCGTCTCTGGTGTCGATCTTTAAGCCATCGATGAGGAAAATCGTAAGGGCCACGAGAATTCCGACGAGGGCGATGCTGATGCCAAATACACGGAAACGGTGGACGCTGACGCTGACAGGATTGACTTCAGTTTCAGCCAAAGCCGATGCGTTCGGCTGGCTGGAGTTGGGTGTTGTAAGACGCCCGAATGCCATCTTCTGTCGCTTGTCGAGTCGGCAAAATTGGAAATAAGCCTTTGTCCTGGCCCTCGACCAACGTTGACTTTGATCGCGCTGGTTCCTCTTGGTCAAATTACTGTTTCTAGTTATATGTCGGTTCTTTTGCTGAGAACACAGATTGGATATTGGGTATGGTAGGTGCACCGTATCCATTCCATATTTCGGCAACAAAGGGGGATTGCATAACTGCAAAGCAACAAGACAGTAGGGTGAGATATAGTTAAGGCATACTTGATGACTACTGAACTCGCAAGCGTTAATTCTAATGTAAACAGGCGCACATTGGCCGGTGCTCGTGCTGACACGCTTGATAGCAAGAGTCCTCAAGGATTTGGCTGCTACCGAGTCAACAATCATGATGTGGCCGTAGTCCTCGCTCGCAGCGATCGTAGTGAGCTAGGCAATGTAAGTAAATGCATGCCAAAGTTGGTGCTCAATCCTACTTTTGGCGGGCCTCTCATACATTTGTTGGGTGCTGGAACCCAATCTGCAGAGGCCTGCCAATACAGGAGAAAGTTTAATCCTGAATTTGATTCATGATTAACAAATAGTGGATGTAAGAAGGTGTACATCGCTTACTTTTGACAAGACGATTTGACTACTGTATGGATGTTCGCTATTAAGCGAGATGTGCTATGGCGGCCTAACTGACGGCTTCGTCGTGCGTTCAGCCCCTTTACTGGTCTAACATCCACGTGGGTTGCGTGACCATTACAGTGAACCCGTTAGTTGCTCTTTGTCAGTATGTACCCATGGGTACAAACAACAATCATTCCATTTGCTGGGAAAGGGGGGGAGGTACAGAGAACCCGTCACCATCGGCCTTCCTGATTTCGATGATTAACAAATAGTAAATGCAGAAAACGAAATGTTTAGAGTTGACAGTGCAAACCTTAACTATTGTGTTAGGACTTTCTTTTTTTAAGTGCAGTGGGCATAATATAAAACCCTAGATTTTGGTCTACGATTGCCTACGAAGAGTGAAAGTGGCCAGATTTTCATCATTCCGATTTAATGCGGATAACGTGGATTATTAGTTTTGGCTGCACTTCAGTGTAAATGTGAAATTATGTTAAGTTGCCCTTGCTGATGATTGGTTCATGTCACGTACTTCGAAGTAGTACTGTATATCAATGCATTCGTGGCTACATTTAAAAATGTAGCCACGGATGTGCTGATTTTACCACAACTGGATCTGGACACAAATGTTGTATCCAGTATCCGGTAGTGCAACGATGCGCAGTGGAGGAGCGCATCGTTGAGAAAAGTGTGTCGGTGGCGCAGCGCCACTGTCGCTCAAGTCAGTCGATAACGACGCACTTGCGACATCCCCCGCAACGAACCAAGTGCCGCAACGGTCCACCAGCATGGCCAGCGAGCGAATTCAACCCCTCCTCGTAGCATTAGGTCGAGGCTTCCAAAGGTCTCACCATTAAGAACTGAATGCCCCCAATTGCTACAATCGGAACCCTGATAACACGCATGCATGGAATTGCAATATTCATCCTTATCCTTAGAATTCGCTCGGCAACCAATATTTCATGATAGTATTCTTGACTGGCAGCTCGAATGTTACGGAGTCGAATGTGTGGCTTGAACGATATCTATCTTAGATGTTGAAGCGGTATTGGCACGCGTGACTAGACCAGCAGCATCGGATTTGCTCATCACAGCGTGCTTCCTTCCCTTGATGACTCCACACGGGTTCGGAAGCCACCAAAACGCCCCAAAGTGCGGAGCAGAACAACTCAGCTGTCTTGGTTTTAGATTTCCCACAGGTGTAGCCGACGCGACCAGCGCTGTTCATCTTGTTCGAAAACGGCGGAGATAGATTCTGGATGCATGTCTTCGGGCCACGAGTTCAACCGAAAACCAAATCGAATTGAGGTGTCGATATTATCCTCCATTTTTCCCCCCTTTCAGTGCAAGTCGTGGTCCAATTCGGAGTCGAAGGCTGGATCGACTAGTATAGCATCGTCGCAACTCCAGCATGTTGATGATATTGGTGATTGCCCAAGAAGCTGCTTGAGCATTGGAACTTTAAAGACCATTTGTGGAGATGATGAAATCAATGTTTCCAGAAGTGAATTGAACGATCGTCAAGGACAATCCCTAAGGTGCAAATGTCTAAAACCGCAATTGATGAAGCTTTCTGCTAAATACGTCACGCAAAAGCAATATTGTCATTCGCTATGAGCGAAGAGTACCCCATCGTTTCTTGGTGAAGGTGATAGTCCGTTACAACTCAGACACATCTGTCTTAAGCTCGAAGCAAAATGATTAATGAGTCCTTAGATCCTGAGCTGTAAGCTCTATTTTCGATTGTGGCTCAGTTTAAGTATACTGTCACCAATTGCAGTCCTACTGCTCTCCTCAAAACTTCTACTCAAGAGGAGCGATGATTGATATCCTTTTGAGGACCACTCTGGCGCCAGGCGTGAATTTTTTTAGCGGCGCTGACTTTTGAGCAATTAAAATCAAGAAGAATAGTTGATCAACTTCTAAACGCAAAGGTGGAGTTGCACACACTCTTTGCTCTGTCAGAACAGACAGTTACATTATTTTCCACAAACTCAGGGGGCACAAAGCCTCAAAACCCCGCTGTGTGGGCTAAGATTGTTCGTTGCCTGGCACAACGGGCGTCATGAGAGTTTACTAGACGCGAATCCACTGCACATGAGCACGAAGGACGTCCTCTGGAGCGAGCTAAAGTCTGATGGAATTCATTTATCACCAGACTGGACTAAAAGCTATACCTCAAGCTATTGTAAACGCAGGTACCATGATTGCCGATGTGTTGAGCGATAAATCACCTTGCTCTCATTGGTCTTAATAATTAATTGCTTGGATCTATTAGCAGGGCGAATCCACAGTTTGTTTCAATGCCGCCGCCAGTAGTGTATTTCTTCCATTGAATCAATCCCGAGTTCACAGCTGCTCATGCGATCGAGAGCCTTTCGATTATGGCGCTTGATGAAAGCCACGCCAACGATAGCGACCAGAACGACCGCTCCAACAACGGCAAGAATGATGATCATGGCGGTGGGTGTGTCTCCGTCGTCGGGCGTGTAGTGGATCGGATCATCATTGTGGTTATATACTTGAGCTGACTGCGAGGATCCAGAGGCCCAAGCAATGGAGCTGGAGGAGGTCGACGACATCTGGCCTTGGAGTATCCGCCCGTCGCCCTTTACTGGAGATCGAAGCGCGCGTGGTTCTGCTCGTGCTCTGAGCCCGCTGAGGATCAGGCAGACGAGCACTAAGACAGCCGAGCGCGAGGATTGACGCAGCGCCATCCGACGCAGCGAGGAGAGACTCGAGTAGGCGCCTGTTCAGACGACTGCAGAGACCGAGCTGCTGCTTCTTGAGTCTCGTTCGCGAGTGCGAAGGTGTCTCCCTCCCCAGCAGCAGAGTGTGATCCCCTCCCCCTTCCCCATCTCTCCACGTTCCTCTCCACCAACTGGAAATGTACCCATGGGTTCTCTCTCTTTCGGTTCAGAAAAGGGTGACACGGATTAATGTCACGCTTTTACGGATTGCTTTTATAATTCGTAGTGAATTAGCACCTGAGTCAATCGCAAATCACGGCTCGATCTTTGCAGGCTGCGTTGACTTGCTGCCTCGATCCACTGAGTGTCAGCCAGTACCACAATCGTACGGAATTCGCATCAGTCTGCGCCAGGGCATAAAGACATGGTACAGTACTGATGTTTGCGTAACGGCAGCAGCTTCATGTCTCTAAAGTACGGTTCCCTTCATTCTGATTTTGTACATGAGTCTCATGCTGAGGTTTCCGAGGTCACCATGATGTATCAAGGAGACGCTCCATCATCTCTCCCATCTCTCCATTTGCGCAGGTGCGAAAGAAGATCACAGAAAAAGAACACGGGACACATCGATGACCTCTGTAATTTGATTTCCTCTTTAAACAAATACATTAAAGCAATGGAATCTATCAAGTAAATATTCACATACGACCTGTGATAATTGATATTGAATCACGTAGGATACTATTCGGTTGAACGGGCACTCGCGTTTAGCTCGATTGAGTTTAAGCTATGGAAGTACATTATCTACATTTAACTTAATGCTCTCCATGGAGCCGCTTTGACGATTGTCTAGTGTGATATCACCGATTTCAAAGTCTCCAATATCTTTGTCTGCGTTCTCGTCTCCAGCGGTTACCATTACATTGATGGGGATTGACTGGATCTCCAGCCGCATTGTGCGCACTCAATTGATTTGTATGCCAATTAGCACAACGCCATGAAAACCGCTGAACGTGATAAAGGCGGATTCGCGCGGTACTGACACACGCGATGACAGCCAGACTCGGTTTCCTTCAAAGTCGAGCTGGAATATGCACTGTCTCATTCTGATCGGAAGTTGGAGATGCCGCACTTTCGTACTTTAGTTAAAAGAGTCCAGCTGTCTATGGTGTAGATACATCGTTGAATGACGCCGTTTATTTGTCTAATACCTAACCTATTCATCGATAATTTACGGTGTATCAGTAAGCTCACACATATTGCGACTGCTTTCCACCGATCTTGATGTCGCTCGTCGATTCGTTTGTTCGGTGGCGAAGAGTGACCTCGGCAATATTGAAGTCGTGGATGTGAGTGGCACCTGCAGGGTGATGCTTGCCGTCTCCGTTGAGTTGCACACTTGTGTGCACCAGCAGCGGTGGGAACTGATTCGTGTTCACATGGATGCCTGCAACGTTCTGCGCTGACAAATGCGCAGATAACGACGAATGCCGCTGCGCGTTGCCAGACCAATAGGTGACCAGAAGCCCAACGACGATAATCACGCCGCAACCTACGAGCGTGATGATTGCAGAAGTTTTCGGGACCGATACGCGCGGAGAAATCCACTCACGATTGGCGCTGAAGATCAAGCGCACGCTGGTCTCCGTCTTGGACTGAACTTCCTTCAAAGCTGCGTTCTGAAATAGCCAGAAGAGCCCAGCTGTATATGCAGGCTGCAATGGGTCCTTCGAATAGATATGGCGCTGCATGACGTCGTTGAGGAAGTCAGATCCACGGTAGCTGCAATTTTGCCCGCTTAATTCCGTCCATGGCAGACTTCCTTTCGCGAACGGATAAATGGGCGGGTAGATCAAGTCTCCGTGGTCGGTTTCCGAGATTCGCGTCTCAGCGACAGCCAACACCTGCCAGTTCGTATACGTGTTAGGATACACGATCGCATTGGGGGTCGGCAGGAAGGATTTGCCAACAATAATGTGCTGGGTCTCACTGGCCAATGGGAAATACAAGCCCTCGCATCCACCTTGGTAAGTGCACGCCGCGCCATAATGCTCGGCAAGATCGGTGGTTTGCCAAGTAAGCCGCCCCACGGTGACTCGATACGTTCGGCGTGGCTTCTTCAGGAAGATTTCCTGTTGGCCTCCTTCCGTGACGGTGATGTTCACCTCATCTACCGATAGGTGTTGCGAAAAGCTGTAGATCAAGACCGAGGATTTCGACGAAAAGCGGCAGGTCAGGGTGTTTGGGTCGGAATATGTTGACGGGATCTGAAAGGCCGTAAGGTCTTCGTCGTTTTCGTCGATGCTGCTTTCTTGATTCATGCAGAGGCGAAGAAGGCGCACTTGATCTTGACTCAAGTCAGTCTGAATCGGCGTTTTAAGAATGCACGCATAATCGTTGCAGGCATCGGAGGCAGAAAGCGTCGAATTCCAGTCCGCTTCATTGTCATCAATTCCAAGCAAATACTTCATGGTGTCGTTTTTCACTGGAAGATCGAACGTCACGGACTCAAACGAGATCTGAGGCGAGAGACCAAAGGTCGAAAACTCAACGGAGGCTTCTGGGATAGAGATGTTCAGCCACGAATCCGAGCTGCTCGCGAGTTCTTGCGTAGTGTTCGTGAAAGCATCCTGGATATTCATCAGCACATCCAATGCGCTGGCTGAATGAACCGACGCATACAGCGGCAACGTGTTGTAATCGCCGCATCCGAACTGCTGGCACATGGTCCAAAACGCGTAAGTAAACAGCACCGCCGTTCTGTTCGCGTTTCCATTGGGGAGATCCGACTCGCTGATCTCACGTGAAGAGAGATCGTCGCTCATGGAGATTGAGAGCGATTTGTCACTCGCGACTGATTCGCTCATGAAATCGTACAGCCAGTAGTTCAACGGAAACCCGAATCGAACCGAGGCCTCGACGCTATCGGGCAAGCCACCGCCGTCGCCCAGGCACGATGTACTTGCGGTTGAGGACGACGGAGTGGTAGCGCTCCGCAGGATCGTGTCGGTGGTGGGAATGCCCGCCAGGTTGGACGTGTTGGTGATGTTGGTGACTGCGATCCAGAACTTGGAGGCGTCGGCCGAAGCGAGATCGTTAGGTCCGATGATGAATTCCAGTTGAGGCGGATCGAACTGCACGTTCAGTGCATTCATACCTTGATTGACGACCCACGCGACGCCCACAATAGCGATTGTGGGGCCCCAAAGCTCGACGAACGACTTGTTCTCCCCCAAGACGGCCTTGGTCGTGAAGCAGAGGAAGAACACCGGCAGCAGCATGCTCACGAACGGCTGGAAGGGCATGCTCACGATCGAGGCGAACGAGCCGGAGTAGGTGTTGTACTTGTCCAGCAGCTTGCCTCTCTTGTCGTCGTCCAGCTCCGTGGAGTCGAGCGTCGTGAACGTGAAGCCGTCGATCATCAAGACCGTGATCACAGCCAACGCCGCCATGAGCACCGTTGTGCTCAACAGCACGCGCGACGTGTTGACCGACAGCCGCAGGGACGGGTCGGCATCTTGCGCGACCTCTGTGGTCACCAGTCGCAGAGAGGGAGCTTCAAGCGGGCGGCCTTCGCTGCGCTGGTCGCTGCTGTCTGCTGGAGGCTCCATGGAGTTCTTCAGTGTGTGGCCAGCAGCTCCATTGGCTTCCTATAAATATCCAGAAGAACACATTGGGCGCCTCATGGTAACTTCCTCGCTAATATCATAACCTAAATAACTGGGGTAAACAAACCGCGAATTTATTGTACTGTATTCAAGCGCATCCATTCGGAAAGTATCGACATGGGTTACTCTATCACCTATGCACGGAACACTCCCTATACAAATTTTGTCGGTAAACGAGGAAGATGGGCGAGATGCGTCAGGCTGTCACTTTCCGCTCCAAAAAAATAATCCAATTCGCAAAAAAAGAGTTATGAGGACCTGGACATTTATACTGAACCGCATCACACCTAAAGATATGGCGTATCTATCCACCCAAGCAGGCACACTATGGAGATATGTACAGTGTTTGCTCTTGCTGACCACTTTGAGAACATTTGGTGTTTCACTGTATCTTTAACCACTTATACCATCCCAGCAAAATGATCTGAGAGTTTGTACTGTCCATCTTTGTGTGTGCAAAACCGAGCCAGACCGACATGTTCCCGAGCTGTTTCGTGTGACACACTCCCACCCCTCTCCACCGTTACAATCCCTCCACCCAACCTCAATGGGATCGGGAATGAACCAAATGAACCAAATAGAGACTGGAGCTGTCCATTCGCCATTGCGTTCATTCCGATCCTCATGGAGTCGCCCCGCGACGACCGCCGCTCGCTGGAAGCCCCCACGGCGCTGCTGGAGACGCCGCGCGAGTCTGTGCACGACACTGAGCCGACTCTGCGGCTGACTGTCTTCTCGTCCCGCGTGCTCACGGGCTCGACCGTGCTCATGGTCGGCCTCGCGCTCATCAACTACTTCATGATCGACGGCTTCACGTTCGGCACCTTCGACTCCTCGACCATTGCCGACGATGAGCTGGCCAGCCGGCTGAAGAGATACAACTCGTACTCTGGTGCAGTCACCTCTGCGCTCAGCATGCCGTTCCAGCAGTTCGCGGCCGCGCTGCTCCCGGTGTTCTTCCTCTGCTTCATGACCAAGGCCACTCTGGACCAAGACAAACCCTTGATCATGCAATATGCTCCCGTGCTCGCACTCGCAGGCGTCGCCTGGGTCCTGCACCAAGGCCTCAACGCGCTCAACGTGCAGTACGATCCGCCCGAAGTGGAGTTTATCATCGGCATGTCCGATCTCGTCTCTTTGGACGTCAAAGTGTTCTCGCTCGACGTCACGAGCATTACCGACACGTCCTCACTCGCCGGTGTCACCAGTACCGACACGATCCTGCGCAGCGCCATCAGTCCGTCGTCATCCAACTCGAAGACGACATGCCTGAACGACGGCGGTGGCTTGAGCGAGAGCCTTGAAGCGTCGGTGCGCTACGGATTCCCACTCAGCTCCTGGATCGACACCTTCATGAACGCCTCTGTTACCAGCGATGAGTCGTTCTCGTTCTCCCTTGCTGACGACTATTCGTCGCAAGAAATCAGCGAAGCCAAGCTTCTCAATGGAAGCGCAAACACGACGGCGGTGCTGTTCTCATACGCGCTCTGGACTGTGTGCGCTCACTTCGGCTGCCCCACTCAAGACAATCTTTTAGCGGTGTATCAAGCTGTCGAGTCGTCCAATGCGTCGGGCTTGCTGACTAACATCCAGAAGGCTTTCGAAAACAGTGCCGAAGTATCCAGCTCGGATATTTCCGATAATCCCTCGAGCACTTACCCGTGGCTCAACATCTCCCTGTCGGAAGCCTCGGTGGAGATTTCGACGATCGATCTCTCGCCTCAAATCACATTTGAATCCATGACGTTCGATCTTCCAGTGAAAAACGACTCGATGAAGTATCTGCTTAGTATTGATGGCAATGGGACGGACTGGAATTCGATGCTTGACACCCAGAGCAAATGCAACGATAATGTGTGCATGCTAGAATCGGTGATTCAGAGTGGATTGAATAACGATCAAGTGCGCCTTCTTCGTTTGTGCATGACTCAAGAAAACGGCGTTGATGAAGACTTGACCGCCTTCCAGGTTCCGTCGTATTCCGACTCCAACACGTGTCAGTTCCAATCGAACTCATCAGTCTTGATCTACAGCTTTTCGCAGCACATCTCGGTCGATGAAGTGAATATCAACGTCAGTGACACCTACTACCAGCAAATTTCTCTCAAGAACCCACGCCGAACGTACCGAATCACGGTCGGTCGGCTCTCGTGGAAGGTTACCGATCTTGCTAGCCACTACGGCGCAGCGTGCGCTCTTGAAGGAAAATGCAATGGTCTGTATTTTCCATTAGCCGGAGGAGTTGAGCATGTTATCGTTGGCGAATCCTACCTACCGAGTGCAAATTCGATCGTCGAGCCAACGAAGTATACGATGTGGCAAGCACTTGCAATTGCGGAGACGGATATTGGAACCACAACTCAAGGAGACTTGATCTACCCACCCAATTACAAGTTTGCGGCCGGAAGCCTTCCATTTACGACTTTGGCCGGATACAACTGTAGCTACCAGGGTTCTGACTTCCTGAACGATATTGTCCAGCGTCATGTCTACTCCAAAGATCCGCTACAGCCTGCTTATACGGCGGGGCTCTTCTGGCTGTTTCAAGATGCAGCGGTGAAGGAAATCCAGTCCAAGACGGCCACGAGCGTGCGACTGACCTTCAACTCGAATATTGAGTGGGTTTCCGCCCGCGTGTCAGCTCCTAGGACTTCTGCGATCATCACAATTGCGGGATGCGCTCTGGTCCTTATCCTTGGACTTCTGGTCACATACTGGTCTGGCACTCACCGTCACTCAACCTTATCAACCACCTTATCGCCCCACAACGTGGCTGGTGTCCGTGTCGACACAAAGAACTTCCCAACTACGTTGGTGCACGCCAGTTTCCAACTCAACGGAGATGTCAAGCGCCAGCACGCTGGAGTCACAGATCTCCAAGATTTTATTATATCGGAGGTGAAGCTTCGACACAAAACAGACGAATCGGTCAGTGATGTCACTATCGTGTCGAAGGACTCGCAGGGCATCAACACAGTCTGATTGGGAGAGAGTTCTGGCTTTTTAAAGTTTATCAACATGGCAAGTATATATGCACCCAACGAACGGATACAAGAGTCGAGCGTTCTGCCATTGTTTCAGACGTAGATCAAACAGGCTATTTTTTTCGAGCAACACCATAAAAATAGAGCTCCGGGGAATGATAGTCTCAACACTCGATCTGATCTCATCAAAGTCTCGCAATCGCATGATTTTGCTATTTATTGTGTGATAATCTTGGAGCAGATACCCGCCATATTTAGCACTTGAAGCGACTGATTTCTTGTCAATTTTGTCGTGCGCCACAAAACCAAAAGCATTTCCCGGCAGACTTGACCCGTGAAAGCCATCCATGGCTTCGTCTTCAACACGCTGGAGCCCTCTTGAAGTCATCGTGAAGCTTTTGCGAGGGAATACAGGCTTAGTAGCACCGGAAATGGCGAAGTTTGAAAGCTTTCCAGTTGTTATACGTATAAACGGTCTCCGTGCGCTCAACGGGACGATTGTGTTGATGACGGCATTGATAGTGGCTATGGCCTGGATGATAAATGGCCTGACTCTTTCAACCAAGAACGCGGCATTGCTCACAACTGAAGAAAGAATTGCGCTGCTCAATAAGTACAACACGTACTCTGGCTTCGTTGTGACTGTGCTCAGCATGCCGTTCAACAAGTTTCTCGCGTCGCTGCTCCCTGTTTTTTTCCTCTGCTTCACGACGAAAGCGGTGCTGACTGAGAAGAAGAGTTTCGCTCAGAAGGTTGGCCCTCCTGCGCTGACATTTGCTGTATCCTGGCTTCTTGGACAAGGCATGAACGCAGTGAACGTGCAGTTTGGCACGCCGACCATCAACTACGTCATCAACTCAAACGACCTCCAGGTTGCGAATGCGAGTTCCGAGTTCTCGTTTGTGGTCACAAACATTAGCAATACGATGCATATTGCTGGAATCCCTAGCACAGACACGATCCTGAGAAGTGCGATCTATCACTCCTCGTCTGTCTCTGATACGGCGTGCACATTCCCTGCGGGCGTGCTTGATGACAACCCGGAGGCGTCCATTCGATTTGGGTTTCGACTGAACTCGTGGCTTCCTTACATGCTTCCGGAATCAGTCGCAGCCAGCAGCTCGTTTTCGTTTACTTTGCAAGACACATTCGCAACTGGCCAAGTCCCAGCATCAGTACTTCCTGGTGGGAATGTTACCAATGCGGCTTCGCTCTTTTCTTACGGCCTATGGACGCTATGGACACAGTTTGGAAGCATCAACGCCATGTACTTCGTCTCAGCCGTCAATAGCAGAGTGCTTCCAGCATCATTGGATGCCGCTGATATGATAACAAACGCTCAAGCGGTCACTGGCGAGTTCTCATCAATGCTACAAAATCTCAACACCAGCGACCAAGGCATCTGGGCTAACATTTCCCAGTCAGAGGTCGTGATTGAGTTTTCAAGCGTCCAGTTGAGCCCACAGATCACGTTTGACGCCGTCACATTCGAAATGCCAGTGAAGAAGGCAACGATGGACGACTGGCTGACAGAGGCCACGTTCTCAAAGTATACCGACTCGTGGACAGGAGATGGCTACTATTCCATCGGTCCAGCGACGAATTGCAACGACCATGCGTGCGTGCTCCCAATTCCCAACATCAACGGAACGTATCAGGATCAGATCCGACTTCTCCGCTTGTGCATGACCGAGGCCAACGGCACGATCGAAGATATGGACGCGTTCGAATGCATCACAAAGTGCTCGTTCATGTCGAACTCGTCTGTTTTGATCTATAGCGTCTCGCGCCACGTCACGGTGGAGGAAGTGAGCATGCCCAACAACATTCTAGTGACGCTCAAGAACCCTCGAACGACGTACAAAGTCACAGTCGGTCGACTGTCCTGGCAGATCAGTGATCTGGCTAATGTGTACGGGGCCACGTGCTCGTCTGGCGTCAATTGCAAGGGGCTGCGGTTCCCACTCACCAACGTCAAGCAGCATTTGGTGCTCAGTGAAGAACATTTACCGACCCCGCGTTCGCTGTGGGCCACGTATCAATTCGCACGATGGCAGATCCTGGTGACTGCGAACACTCGAATCAACAGCAACCACGTGGCCGACATCGTCTATCCGCCCAACTTCCCACTCGCTTCTGGGAGTTTAGCGTGGACGAAATTGACCGGCACGAATTGCTCCTACATCGGCTCTGACTTCATCAACGACATCGTCCAGCGGCATATTTACTCCAAGGATCCGCTCCAGGCAGCGTATCTTGCTGGCATTTTCTGGTTATTCCAGTACGCATCCGTGAAGGACATTGAGACGACAGCGTCAGGCGACAACGGCGTCCGACTGAGCTTTGAAGGCAACGAGATCTGGGTGTCGTCCCATGTTTCGATTCCTCGCACATCCGCCATCATCACGATCATTGGATGTGTGATTGTTGCGCTTATTGGTCTCTCAATCACGCAATGGTCGCTTAATTCTCAGCGTGAATCGGCTTTGACGAACGAGCTTTCGACTCAGGACGTGGCCAAGATGCTTCTCGGAGAGGCGCAATATCCAAAGCTCTTGGTGCGTCCGCGTGTCATCCGCACGAGCAAAGAGGTCGACAATCCAAACCGACCGGCCAAGGCGTTGGAGAGCATGAGTGATTTTGAGATCGCTGGGATCACTCTTCGACATCGGACGGACAAAAATATCGAGAACGTTGTGATTGCACGATAGTTGACACACGAAATAATGCACAACAATTGCCTTTATAATGTATCACTTCAAACCGTTGGGGCTCTTGCTGGTTTTAATTTCGCTTTAATGCATGGGCGAAAATCCAGCTCCAAACAGACTACGACCACATGGGCCACACACGATGAAGCCATGGAAGAATGGCTCCAGTGAACCCAAATGATGGATAATCCATGCGCCATGCATGTCCCACTGTACCCAGTTGACCAGTGGTGTTAGTGGATGATGGTCAGCAGCCGGTTCAATCTTTCGCCACTTCCAATTCGTCAATGGAGTCCTCAGTCGAAGCCAGCAGCAGTCACGGAGAGCCGGCAATGCTCCAGGTCGCGCCGGACGATGATGGCCTCGACTCTCAGCTCTCGCTACGGATACAGATACACGTGCTACGCGTGCTGCTTGCTACAGGCGCCATGATGGCACTGCTGGCCGTAGCCTCGTACGCCATGATCGATGGCTTTACGATCTCGACTGTTGACTCTACAACCCTCAGCGACGCCGAGAAGAGCGATCTCCTGGATCAGTACAATACGTACTCTGGTTCGATTGCTTCGATCGTGAGCATGCCTTTCCAGCAGTTTGTGGTCACGCTGCTGCCAGTCTTCTTCCTCTGCTTCACGACCAAGGCCGTCATGAGCGAGAACAAGTCCTTCCTGGCGCAATGGGGACCCACGATCGTCGCTGCGGCAGTGTGCTGGGTTCTCAATCAAGGCATGAACGCGCTGAACGTGCAGTTCGACTCGCCGACGGTCGAGTTCATGATTTCAAGCAGCGATCTCATGGCCACAGATGCCGCGACAGAGTTTTCGATCTCGATGACCAACGTCACTAACACGTCGCATTTGGCTGGCGTTCTCAGTACGGATACGATCTTGCGCAGCGCAATTCACCAGTCATCATCCAATTCCGAGACTGCATGCGTGAATGACGGCAACTTGGGTGGGAACCCGCAAGCCTCAGTGCGGTACGGATTCCCAATAAACTCGTGGCTGGAGAATCTGCTTCCGGAATCTGTTGCGAGTGACGCGTCCTTTTCCTTTTCAATGAGCGAAGACTTTTCCAAACAAAGCCTGAATGCGGACATGCTGCCGATTAAAGACGTGAACGAGACGGCCGTGCTGTTTTCGTACGGGTTCTGGGCTGTGTGCCAGCAGTTCAAATGCCCGGTCAATGATATTGTCGAGCTTTACAAGGCGGTTCACGCAAAAGAGACGTCCGATTTGCTCATGAATTTCCAGGATATGATTACCAACACTACAGCCACGGCGGTAGAAAATTCAGAGCTTAAATGGCTGACGATTTCGGTTCCGGAGATTACGATTGAGTTCGCTACCGTCGCTCTATCGCCCCAGATCACATTCGAGTCCATGACGTTTGATCTTCCGGTGAAAATCGACACAATGAAAAACTGGACCAACACAGATACCAACGAGTCGGCGTGGAGCTCAGTTCTGGAAACCAGTGGCTTTTGCAACGACCAGTCCTGCTTCATGTTCACGCCTCTTCAAGATGGTCTGTCCCAAGACCAAGTGCGGTTGCTTCGTCTGTGTATGACGGAGGAAAACAGTACTGACGACGATTTGAGGGCCATGACGTATGCACTTTACGGCGGAGACTACGAAATGACCTGTCGATTCGTTTCCAACACGTCCGTGCTGATTTACAGTTTTGCTCGGGACATGTCGGTTGATGAAATCAACGTCTACGAAGAACTCGGTTACAAGTCATTGGAGTTGATGAACCCACGCAGAACGTATCGAGTCACTGTTGGCAGGCTTTCGTGGCATACTGGAGATCTGGCGCAAGTGTATGGTGCTACGTGCGCTTCAGGGGTCAGCTGCAATGGACTATACTTTCCACTCAGCGGCGTTAACCAGCATGTAATCGTGGGCGATTCGTACCTGCCAACGCCGCACTCGATTGTCTACCCGAATTACTACACGCTATGGCAATTATTAGTACTCACGGAGTCCGACATTGGCGTCGACATGGAAGCAAATGTGATCTATCCGCCTTTATATCCGCTCGCGGAAGGAAGTCTACCGTGGACGAAGCTCAGTGGTATGAATTGCAGTTACGAAGGTTCCGACTACATCAATGATATTCTTCAGCGGCACATCTACTCGAAGGACCCGCTACAAGCAGCTTATACAGCTGGTCTCTTCTGGTTGTTTCAAAATGGTGCCGTTAAGGATATCCAAACTTCCACACAAGCAGCCGTCAAGCTGAGTTTCAATGGCAATCGAGAGTGGATCTCGTCTCGTGTATCTATTCCACGGACTTCAGTACTCATCACGTTATTTGGCTGCGCATTGGTTCTAATGGCCGGGCTATCGATCGTCTATTTCTCTCTCGGCGCTCAAAGACGATCTTCATTATCACGTTCACTAATGCCTCAGAATGTTGCCGGTATCCGCGTTGATTTCCGGCAGTTCCCTCCGTTCCTGATTCACACAAACGTTCAACCCCACGCATATGATATGCATTTGGGCAGCAGTGATATTCACGACTACAAAATTACTGAGCTGACGCTTCAGCATCGCCTGGATCCAAGTAAGAACACCTTAAAGGTTACACGATTGACGGATCGGAACGAAGAATATGATGATACGATGTGAGCGTGGTAGCTCTATTGTTTGACTTCCTTCATACGTCTTTCACGCTCTTCATCTTGGATCAGTGTGGTGGTCAAAGTTCGATGTAAAGTCATTCAGAATTTATTAAGCGGAATCTCAATTTGACTGCGTCCAGTGATCTTCAGAATGCAGGAGTGTGTACCACTTTTGAATTTTGGGTTTACATCAAGATGCCGTATCAATTGTACACTTTTTCTCTCGTGTGGTGACAGTGCTCTCAAAGCCCAAACCGCTTGGACGTGTGTGAATACGTAATGAGTTGGCCATATTATTCTACAATTTGTTTTATGCTATACGCTCTGTACATGCTTGCCACCTTCTTCTGATGATGATTTGTTGGATCCAATTGTGAGAGCTTGCATGGATGAGTCAGTATGATGGTCAAGCGCGATCTTCGTGAGCTTGAATTCGTGAAGACCCACTCTGCTACTATCATCGCTCACTTGAACATCAGCTTGGAGAAGCAAAGGCGGAAACTGTGTCGTATCGACACGAATACTGGCAATGTCATGAGTCGATAATTCAGTCATGTGCGGGCTTTTGAATGACCTGCAAGCAATCAGAATGCCGACGACAACGACTATTCCACATCCAACAAAGGTCATGCACGCTGAGATGAGTGGAATGGACACACGCGGAGAAATCCACACTCGATTCCCGTTGAAATCTAATCGTGTACTGCTTTGAGATAACGAAAACATCTCGATTTCCTTGACTGCGGCGTTTTGAAACAGCCAGAATAGGCCAGCAGTATATGCTGGTTGGACGGGATCTTTGGAATAGATGTGTCGTTGGATCACGTCGTTGATGAAGTCGGATCCTGAAGTGGTGCAATTAAAACCGCTCAGTTGTGGCCAAGACAAACTTTGCTTGGCGTAGCTGTAACTGGGTGGATAGATAATATCAACTTGAAAATCGGATGACGTCTTCGTATTGGCGAGAGCTAGCACCTGCCACTTCTTAAAATCCCATTGATATGCGATCACATGTGGCGTTGGTATATGCCCTTTACCAACCACAAGATGCTGATGAACTGCATCCAGAGGGAAATAGAGGCCATCACAATTGACTCCTGTAGCGCATTTAGCATCATAGACTTGTGCAAGATCACTGACGTTCCATGAGAGTCGACCAATTGTGACTTTATAAACCATGCGTACATTCTTGAGATTCACATAAGGGACATTGTCCACGGTATATACATCCACCTTATCAACCGCGATATGCCGCGCAAGACTATAGATCAACACTGACGAATTCGACATAAATCGGCATGACTTATCGTCGTCGCTCATTTGCGTATTTGTGAAATCGTGAATATTTTCCACATCACTGCCAGCTCCAGTCATGCACAGACGAAGCAGGCGCACTTGATCATCGACTGAATTTCCAAACGTTGGAGTCAGCAATACACAAGCGTGGTCGTTGCATTGAGAAGGTGTTTTGAAATTGTACGATACATCCGAAGTGTTTACGTCAGCTCCCGTCCATATCTTCATGATTTCCGTTTTCACCGGAAGCTCAAATGTGACAGCATCGAATAAAATCTGAGGCGAAAGCTGAAAGGTTGAGAACTCAATCGCGACCTCAGGAGCAGAGATGTTGGCCCACAAGGCCGTCGAATGTGTCGTGTTCGTCACTTCGGATGTGACGTTCACAATGAAGTTTTGAATATTCGCCAGAAGTCCAGACGCCGTTGAAGACTTGATCGACAAGTAAATTGAGTCAATACTGTCTGCAATGCCAAACTCTTGGCCTGAAAACTGCCGCCACATGGTCCAAAATCCATACGTGAACAGCACAGCAGTGGAGTTAATGTCTCCACTTGGAAACGAGGATTCCTGGACATCTCCAGACTTGAATGTATCGTTCAATGAAAACGCAAACGAAGAATTCGCTACCACGGATGTCGATTGCAAATGCGGTAGCCAAGAGTTCAGCGGAAAACCAAATCGAAGCGAGGCCTCGCCGTCACTGTCCAGCAGATACCCATCGACATTATAGCAAGCAGTCGCAGTATCTGATGAAATCGGATGAATCGCGCTCCGCAAAATCGTTTCCGAACTCGAAACGCCTGCTAAATGCGTCGTATCGGTAATATTCGTCACCACGATCGTCACCTCTGAGTCATTGCTTGTTCCAGCTAAATCCTCAGCAGCGATGATGAATTCGACCACGGGCGAGTCGTACTGGACATTCAGCGCACTCAGCCCTTGGCCTACCAGCCACGTGATAACCACCATCACAAGAGTCGGCGCCCATCGCATGGTGAATGACTTGTTGCTGTTGAAAACCATCTTGCTCGCAAAGCAGACAAAGAAAACCGGCAGCAACGTGGCCACAAACTGCACAAACGGCAAGACCACGACGGAGGCGAAGGAGCCAGAGTACGAGTTGTAGCGGTCCAGTAGCTCGCTCTTGTCCGAGTCGCTCCAGGCGCTTGCGTCTATGGTCGAGAGACGAAACCCGTCGATCAGCATGTACGTGATAGCACCCAATGCCGCCATGAAGCCCAAGGTCCCCAACAGCACACGCACACCACGGATCGAGACGCTCAGCTCTGCAGCGAAGGCTTGAGCATCGGATTGATCGCGTGAGTGACTGGCATTCGTACTGCCGGTCAGAGGCGGAGAAGCCATGGGGTCTTTCTTTAGCGGTATCTTGTCCAACGCAAAATGACGACTGAGTGGCTGTGGGGCACGTGAAGATACCGTGGAAGCTGATTCCGACCAGTCGCTTGGGTTCAGAACCGCAGAAGAAAATCCAAGACCGAATTCACCTGATGCTGACGGCCACAGCATTTGAACCCACTGCAGTTGCTCTCGGCAGCAGCAACAACAACAGCACCAGCGGAACAAGTTTCAATTGGAAGAGCTGACCTGGTATCAATACCGGGATAGCGGAGCAACATACTATAATGTGGGTCACACTATTTATTTTCATTTTCACCCATTGTTTGGGTTTTTGAGCGAAGTCTGGGTTTTGATGGCGTTCGTGCGCACTCGCTTTCCGGAACCAATACGCACATAGATATATCTGAAGTATTCAACAGCTTTCACATTACGACATCATGCTAAAACACTAAACGAGCTCAAAATGATCTGTAGGACTGATGCAACTGAGATTGCTCACCATCACACTGGCGAACCCAAAAGACATGGTAAACTCGAACGACATATTTAATGTAAATTCCTTGATCTCACGCATCCACAAACGGATTTCCTCCGTCCAACTTTCCGAGTGAATGATACTGCTTCAACAGCCATTCCACGACCCCATATTGGCCTTGCTTGGCTACTTTCTTGAGCTCATCGGTTCCAAGAACGAGATGTTCGTGTAGCGTCAAGAATTGAACCGCCTGCAGTTGACCATTGAGTGCACTCGTATTCAGAGCCTTGTTTGTGCATCTTTCCAAAACGCTAGAGCAAAGCCACTTGAGAATCTTGAGATGACCGCCCTTTGCAGCACCGGTAGAAGCCTGTTCCGTACAGCCCTCTTGGCGGTGTTTGTGCAAGAACTGAACGATTTCCCAATGGCCGTTCGCACTGGCATTGTCCATAGCA
>JAADXR010000228.1:0-45037 GCA_023337935.1 Elongisporangium anandrum
CACTGTAGAATTACATCGGAGAACAACAGTTGAGTCGATTGGTTTATTACTTCCCATCGACGGCCGAGCCGAAAACACTATAGGGATTACTACTAGAAGAGCTCTAGAGCGGTTAGATTCCACCGAATCCCGTCTCATTCCAATTGGAACTGAACACGAATGCAGCAGAGTAAAGCAGGAGTTTAAACTACTAAAGAGAACGGAAAGGAAGAGCAGAATGATAATTTCATCAGGTATTCTCGTTAGATTAAAGAGCCCGAGAGCTCGGAATCATTCACCATGTGAAGCTTTGTGCGGCCCCAACAAGGTTCGCTTAGAACTTCAGGGCGTGGACGCGGTCGTTCTTGGTCAGCGAGAACTTGGCGTTCAGGTAGGCCTTGAGGAACGGCTCGGCGTCGAGCTTCTTGCTCAGAGCGGCGTCGACGGCCTTCTGGTCCTTCTTGCGCTGTTCAGCGATGACGGGGGCCTACGAGAATTTGCAGCAGAGGTCAGCACTTGTGGTAGGGAGCTTTTGTCACGAAGCAGCGATCCCAAGCGCTTAAAACGAAAGGCTCCAGTTGGTACACTGCGACCTCTCAATGGGAGAAGGAGCGGACCACCAGGAGGCGCTTTCTAATCACCAGTAGACGAGCTACTGGTGACTGAGTTTGTAGTGACAACGGGACGCCCACTCAATCAGGACAGAAAGACAAGCTGATACTTACAGCGCTGGACTGGGCGAAGAACTGCTCCTCCTTGGTCTTCTTCGAGGCAACCTTCTCCTTGGCGAAGTAGGCATCGTCGATGGCCGGGAGGGCAACGCCGTCAAGGTTCACCTTGGTGGAGGTGGCAATGACGTACGACTGGTTCACGCGGCGAAGAGGAACGCCGTTGACCTTGTACGGGCCTGGTAGGTAGGAAAACGAGTTAGCTACCAGTTGGAGTACCAGAGTGTAGATAGAGAAGATGATATGGCCAGAGATTCCTCAGCTCTCATAATCTGTTGAATCTTCGGCAATTGACTCCAGACAACGTCCAGAAAGCCCCTGAGAGGGTTCTCCGTCCGGCCTTAACGCCACACCACCACTCGCTCCAGCATGCACCAACATAGGCCGAGGCTTCTGCTGATACACAATAAAGAGAGCAATGGAGCAGCGTCTCCACAGAGTCCAGAGTCGGCAGCCTCTCGTTGTCAAGTTTGCATCATCGGAATCTCGATCCATGGGCCAGATTAAAAGGCTGGACAACTTACCAGTCACGAGGAGCAGGCCCGAAGCGAGCTGGTTCAGGAACACAACGCGCTTGCCACGGAAGCGGCCCGAAAGGAGGATCAGGACCGTGCCGGGGGTGATCGACTTGCGGAGCTTGGCGGTCTTAACGCTGTTGCGGGCAGTCTTGGCCGAAGGGAGCGGCTTCGGGATGTAGTCAGCCGGGTACCACTTCTTGGTCGAGGCGGCCTTCTTGGCGGCGACCTTCTTCTCGCCGCCCTTCTTGGCGAACTTGAAGCGGCCGTTGGTCTTGCTCAGACCGTTGGACGAGATGGCGTTGATGCCACGGGCGAGCACAATGTTCTGGCGCTTGCCGGACTTGGCCTTGGCGGCGGTCTTGGCAGCGGGCTTGGCAGCGGTCTTAGCGGCTTTAGCGGGCATGATGATTAATACCTAGTGATACGCACAGCTGGTGAGTCTACGGGGCTTGGGCCAGAGCCATCAACGGGCTCGTCATGGAGCTTATCTCGGGCGTCTTACCTGTTTGAAAACTGAGCCCCTCAATGCGACCACGAGCCATTGGCTGTCGATCGCGGACCAGTCAAAGCGCGGAGGGGCTTGTAATGAGGGGATGGAACCGAGCCGGTTCAGCTCTGAAACACAGTGAACCGGTTCAGGTTACTTTTTCTCAGCGTAACCCAGGTCGGTATTTTTGGATAAATTACCAGCATGTGTCGTAAATATGGAATTTACAGGAGATTGAGTTTGTGAAAATGCAAAGACACCATGGATTTGTTTTTCTAATGCTGGCAGGAGTTCCTACTCGTCGTCGCTTTCCTCATCGCCGTCGTTCTCCTCCAGCGATCCCAGGACTGAAAGCTTGTTCATCTGAGTGAGCGCAGCCTTGATGTGGTCCACGCCTTTGTCCGAGATCTGGTTCGTGTCCAGCTCCAGACGTTCTAGAGCGGACTTGCTGGGCACAAACTTCTCCACCACTGCGATGGCGCCCTTGGCCGTGATCTCGTTTCCCACGAGCGACAGCTCTTCCAGTGCAAGCAGGCTATCGTTGCCCATGGCGTCCACGAAATCCTTCAGACCTTCGGACGTGATCTCGTTCTCATCCAGGCGCAGCACCTTGAGCAGCTTCTGGGACTTGAGGAGCGAGCCCACAATCGCGAGGCCTTCGTCCATGAGCTCGTTGCCAGACAGATCCAGCTCCAGCAGCTGGATGCCGCTTTCGTTCAGAGCTTCGAGCACAAGCTCAGCTCCTTCGCCGCCCAGAGACGCGTCACGCAGCTTGAGGAACTGCAGCTGCTTCTGCTGGCGCACGGCGTTGGCCAGCTGCACAGCGCCATCGTCTTCAAACGAGCAGTCACTCACATCGAGCGACTTGAGCTGACGCAGATTCTGAGCAATGCTCTGAGCAAGGGCCTGGCTGGCTTCGAAGCCGGCACGGGCACTGGCGTAACGGAAGACAGTCAGGTTCGAGCAGCGGTTCAGCACATTGGCGATGGCCAGGCAGCCGTCGTGGCCACTCATGTTGTTGTAGAACTGGAACTCTTCCAGCGTCGAGGTCACGTCCTTGCCGTTTTGCAGCATGATCTCCTCAGCGATCACGCCAGCCGCAGCGGCCGAAATGCCGTTGTTGCAGAACAACAAGCGACGCAGCTTGGGCTGAGGGATCAGCAGGTCGAAGCAAGCGCGGACACCCTTCTCGCCCAGCGCGTTGTCGCTCAGATCGATTTCGTCCAGCACGTGGCCACGCAGAGCCACGCACATGATCGTGAGCACGCGAAGCGCTTCATCTTCATGGCGACCAGCGATCACATCAGCCAGATCCGCCACCTTGAGGCTTTTCAGACGAGCGAGGAAAGAGTCGGCGATCACCTGAGCACCGGCTTCGGTGTAGCTCTTGCCACGCAGAGAGATCTCTTCGTAGTGCAGAGGAGTGCGCTCATCAGCGTTGATGCCAGCTTCGGCCAGCAGCTGCTTGGCGCGGTCAGCGTCCACGACCTCACGCTGCTTGTTGGCGAAAGCGAACGACTTGATCACCGAGATCTGCAGACTCTTGTCCATCAACGAGGCCAGCTCGTCAACGGAGCCGGTGGCCTGTGCAGCAGCAGCCGTCTCAGGCTCCTCTTCCGCTTCTTCGTCGTCTTCGTCTTCATCTTCCTCATCCTCTCCGTCCTCGTCGTTGTCTTCCAACGATCCAAGGATGTAGATCTTCTTTGCGGACTCGAGCAGCTCCATAATCTTGGCCACGCCATCTTCCGAGATCATGTTGCCATCAATCAGCAGCGACGTGAAGGACGCCTTCTCCACCACAGCGTTGACGAGCGCAAGAGCGCCGCTGGCTCCGATCTCGTTCACATTCGAGACCAGCTTCTCCAGTTGCGGCAGGTGGCTCTTGATCGCCTTGGCGAGCGACTTGGCGCCCTTCGAGCCGATCTCGTTCTCCTCGATCTCAAGCACGCGCAGCTGCGTGCACTTGCGCAGAGCACGCGCCAGCGAGGGCATGCTGTCGGCCGTCAGATCGTTGCCAGACACGTCGAGCTTCAGAAGACCCGCCGTTCCCTGGCTGATCGCAGAGGCGATGGCGATCATGCCTTCGTCCTCGAGACTGGCGTCGCGAAAGTTCACTTCCACGAGGTTCTTCTGCTGCTTGAGCGCGGCCGCAATGGCGACGCCGCCTTCCGCCTTGAACGTGTTGTCGCTCAGGTCGATGCGCTCCAGCTTGTGCAGACTGCTGAGCGCCTTGGCGAACTCGAGACTTCCCTCGCGCTGCGCACGCGTGGCCGAGAAGCGCAGGTCCATGAGCAGCGGCGAGAGCGGTAGCAGCTTGGCCAGCGCCTTGGCGCCGCCGTCGCCACTCATGTTGTTGTAGAAGTGGAAGGTTTCGAGCTTCGTGGGCGTCTCGGGGCCGCGGAAGAGCAGCACTTCCTCCGCGATCACGGCCGCAGCGGCCGCCGAGATACCGTTGTTGCAGAAGTACATCTGCTTGAGCTCTTCCTGCTGCAGCAGCAGGCCGTAGCAGGCGCGCACGCCCTTCTCGCCCAGCGCGTTGTCGCTTAGGTCAATGCGCGTAAGTGTCTTGATGCCCTGCAGCGAGTCGCACAGCGTAGCCAAGACCTGCAGCGCCTCGTCTTCCGGGCGGCCGGCGATCATGTCGGCGAAGTCCACGCTCGTGAGTTGCGCGAACGCGCCGCGCTCGTAGAGTCGCGAGAAGAAGCCGGCGATGACCTTGGCGGCCTCGATCGTGTAGCTCTTGTTGCGCAGCGTGATGTGCGTGAACGCGGGCACGTCGGCGCTGGTCTCGAGGCCGGCGTAGGCCTGCAGCAGCTCATGCGCACGGGTTTCGGTCACGAGCTCTCGCTCGCCGTCGAAGGACAGCACGCTGGACGCCATGGGACTCAGAGGAATCAGAAGCGATGTAGACCCGGAGGAGAGAATGGGAGAGTAAATGGACGGAAGCCAAGAAGGCTGGGGCTCCCTCTCCAAAGCGATACGCCAGTCAGATGGCTCAACTCTTTCCTCAAGAAGTTATTTAACACCACTAAGGTGTTACAAACAATGATATTGACCAAGAAGGTACTACGTAGTATACTTTACTGTAGGCAAATGGCAATGGATAGGCAGTTCTGTTATATACGTTACAATAAAATAACCGATACGGTAAGGCAAACGCGTCACTATGTGGCAAAGGAGATCAAGTGATTCACTGGTCTCCGCCTGCGACTGCGTGCCAGAGCGCCGTCACACGCTCCGCCAAAGCCTCACGCGCGTCCTGCACAGCTGACTGGGCCTGTGCCAACGAGCTGCAGCCCAAGAAGCTCGAATCTAACAGACAGCAGCAATTAGGTCAGCACGAAATGCATAGACAGGCTCAGACAATAATCAGATCGGTGACGTACCCTCGTCCGCGTTACACTCGAACTGGTCCGAAGATCCACCAAGCAAAGCCAGCAGGATGGCCAAGAGCAGCACCAGCACTACTGGGACCAAGAAGAACAGCGTCGATCGCTGGACAGCCACGAGGTTTGACGGGAGCTGCTCGACAGCCACCCGCTTGGCGTAATCCTCTCGTTCTTCCTTGAGCGCCTGGAGCTCCTCTTCGTCAATCTCTGCTTCAACCTCCGAGTCCGAGCTGTCGGATTCTGACTCGCTTGATTCCGCAGGCTCAAACTCCGAGTCTTCCTCGTCATCAACGACCGCTGGAGCGGCTTCTGCTGCTGACTCAGGGCAGTACAAGGCGCGCTCACGCAGGTGGCGGATCTTTTCCTGCTGTTCTGAAACCGGGGCGTAGATGTCGACCTTCTCCTTGGCGAGGCCAAGCTCCTTAATGTGGAAGTTGGAAGCGGGGCCGCTCCACTGCGCAGGATCGCTGCTCTGCTCGGTGCTAAAGTTGAACGACTCGGCCGATGTTTCGTCCGAAGGCATGCTGCTCAGCTTCTCACGACTGTCCCAGCAATCAGATCAAATTGAAATGAGCTTTTGCAGTAGGAAGCCGCAAAAGAGAGCTCAGTCACGTACGCATTAAGGTCGTCTGCCACAGCCTTGTTCTGCGCAATGTAATTCCATGCATCGTTCGAAGGCTGATGATAGAAGCAACGCAATGGTCAGCTTTCTGTGCACAATCCACCTCATTGAACAGACATACAGCAGTCTCTACCTTCTTGTTCTCATCCGTCGTGGTTGTAGAGGCGGCCGTCGCCACGGCGCTAACTGCCTGAGTAATCTTTACGTCGCTCTTGAGCTCCTTCTTCACGCTCGCGGTCGTAGTACTGGCCACAACGGCAGCCGTGGTGGTCGTGGTGGTGGTCTTCTGTACCTTGGCCTTCACGTGTCCTTCCACCCGCTCCTCAATGGACTTGCGCTTGCCAGCCTTGGTCTGCTTGCTGGCGTCCAGCATGCGCGCGCAGGCTTCTTCCACGCGCCTCTGCTGGTCCAGCGCCGCGGCCTTGCGCGCGGCCTCGAGTTGCGACACGGGCGAGAGCACGTCCTTCTTGAACTCCATGGCTGGAGAGGTCGAGGGCTCGATTTCGGTAGCCATGACGCGTGGAGTGGGTTGAGAGGAGGAGGATGGAGAGGGAGGGATGCCGCCGCCGGTCGGTCGATTATGAATTGAGATCCCGACTTGTCTGCTTCGCTGGGGAATCTTGACTTTGATTTGAATTTTGAATATTTGAATTGAATTGCAGTGAGTTGCAGCGCGACGGGCGCATAGATGCCAAATGAATTGAGCAATTCGACTAAGTGCGATGATGCTGCACTTGAATCTAGCGAGGGGAGGGGATGCGTCATCTGCCCGATGGTACCACGCAGCAGGCAACAGAGAGTCTGGGTGACTGCGTGCGACTTGCAACCGAGTGAGACGTAACGTGTGAGTATCTCTAAGCTGCTGCCGCTGCTGTTGCTGGACGTGCGTGCAGTGCGCAGCGACAGGATGTGCCGGTAGACGCTATTTGGTGTGGTGCAACGTAAAAATCCGTGGGAGAAGCTCCAGTGAAGAGCGAGTGCATGCAGTGTCTCGTTTCTGACATACCAGCCAAGCGCAACGCCAGGCGAGAGAGAGATCCTGTCGATTGAACGGTACACAGTACCGGTCTCTGGTAAAAACGCATGCGTAAGCGCCTGCAGTCGCGTGTTTGTGCTTTAAAAGCCAAACAAGCACACGATTGGCGCTACGTACGTCGGTCCGCTGTCTATGGCGTCGCTCTCTTTTGGTGCGTCTGGTTTCAACAGTGCATAGGTCGTTGTGTGTCTCCATTCGGACGGGGCGGACGCCAGTCGGACGGAGACTTTGACCTTCCGAACCCGTTGGGTTTCGTTTGATGCGCAAACACTGACATCAACCAAACCCAAGAACCCGTGTCCCTTGACCCTCTATCAGCAACCTCCCACATATCCTTCATGCGAAAAGAAGCCATGCATTGCTGCTTGAGGGGCGCTTCGATATCTTTCCACGAAAAGATCTGCTGCCATTCCATGGATTTGCGTGTCATTCGGCGCCATTCCTTTCCCAGCCCAAGTAACCTCACTCCCTCTTGCAATGTGGACCAAGCGCTCGCTCTGGCTGCGCGCGCTGCTGCTGCTGGCCGTCGCCTGCCCCTCGCTCTCGCACGCGCAAAGCGTCGCGGGCAGCGCCGCCAGCGATGTGCTCATCACCATTCCGCTGGCCGTGGACGGATCGCCCAAGAACCTGCAGCTCATGCGTGGCGAGAGCGTCGAGGATGCGGCGCTGGGCTTTGCACGCACTAACGGACTCATGCAGAGTGCGCAGAGCAATGAGCGGCTGCAGGAGATCATTGGCCAGCTCTCAGGTCTGCTGCGCGACAAGATGGACGAGATCCAGGCCAGCAGCAAGCCTGCTGAGCCCGTTCCGAGCGTGCAGCTCACGATCCCGCTCACTATCGGTGGATTCACTGGCGAGCTGAAGAAATACGAGCAGGAAAGCGCCGAGACGGCAGTTGAACGGTTCCTGTACGGCACGGGGTTCACCATGGAGGTCATGCGCGACCTGTACCCTCAGCTCATGAGTCTCGTGAACCAGAGGATGGATGAGTTGCAGCCTCCGCTCAAGGAACTCTTTTCCTTCTCACTCACTATCGACGGTCGTGATGTCATCGTGCGGCATTTTGAGAAGGGAGAGCCCATGGATGAAGCCGTGGCTACGCTCCGCTCCATCAACATCCAGGATACTGCCGTGCTCGAGCGCGTGGCTCCGCAGATCGCTACCATGATCACGCAGCGCATCGAGGCTGCTGCTGCTGAAGCTTCCGCGTCACAGGAACCAGTACAGCAGCAACAAGAGCAACCGCCTGCACAGCCCACGGAGATGTTCTCCATGCCGCTCACGATCGGAGGCCAAGCCATGGTCTTGGTCCACCACGAAGGCTCGACGGCGCGTGAAACAGCCATGCGGTTCTTAAACGAGAACAACATCGTCGATCCAGACACCATCAATTCGTTTGTGCCGCAATTGGTGCAGATCATTGACAACCGGATTGCCGAGCTATTGGCTCAGCAACCGCAACAGCCTCCAGCCGTCGAAGAGCAGACCGCCCCCGTTGCACCGCCTCGGACGCCGTTGGTCACACTCCCCATCAACTTGGGAGAGAACAACGTGGCCTCGCTTGAGTACTTCGAAGGCGACAGTGTGGAGCGCACAGTAGAGCTGTTCTTGTACCGCATTGGCTTGAGTGCTGGGCCAGAGTTCAATGAGAACGTCAACCGTCTCTCGGGGCTGGTTCGCAATCGACTCGCAGCACTCCAGGAGCAGCAGCAGCAACCGCTTGCGAGCGAACCGGTGGCTGCTGCGCCACGCCCGGAGCCCTTGCTGAAGCTGCCGATCACTCTGGCCAACACAGTGTTCGATCTCGAATACTTCGAAGGCCAAGAGCCGTCGTACGTAGCGAACACGTTCTGCGTGGAGAAATTCGAGCAGCTCCGAGACCAAATGGGCATTCAGTTCAACAACAACATGCTGCAAGAGTGCAAGAACGTGCTCGTGTCGACGCTAAACAGCAGGCTTGCTCAGCAGCAACCTGCAGCTCAAGAGACCCAGCCGCCTGTGCAGGAAATGCCTCAAGCCGAACCAGCTACGGAAGGATGGCTTATGTCAGTCGACGTGGACGTTGGTGGTGGTGCAACAGCCCAGCTTGTCGTCTACCGGAACGAGAACTTCGAAGACGTCGCGAACGCGTTCTGCGAGAAGCACAACATTGACAAGACAAACATCCCGCTCCTGGTGGAGTACATGCAGCAGCACGCTTGAGTTTTTGTTTCGAATGGCAAGGAAAGAAAAAAGAGATATTCACTGTAACGCAAAAAAAGGCACATTAATAAACATTGGTGGGTTGCACTCTACCTCGTGATGTCTTCAAACAGTGTTTTTCCCCCACGAAAGATCGGAGCAATCTCTTGGCAACGTCATGGCTAATTGTCTGCATGTGTATCCTCGCCTTCGCCTATCTCGGCATTTACAGTCTCCACGTCATCTGCCTCTTCTTCCTCTTCTTCGTCATCGTCGCTCCATTCCTCGTCCAGCTCTTCCTCGTCACTCATGACCCACTCGTCGTCCGAGAACTGTTCAATACCAAAGACGCCCTCAGGGAGATCGCCAAAGTAGATACGATATGGAGGCAGCCCGACATGATTGTCGCTCTCGCTCACCTCCGACTCCTCTTCTTCCATGGCCTCGTCCTCAGACTCTTCCGCATCCGATTCGCTAATGTCGTACCACTGCAGTTGATTCACAAGCAGGTCACGCTTGCCTCGGCATTCCTGCAGGAAATCGTCTACGGACGCCGGCTTCGTCAGTGAGCAGACGTGATCATAGAGAGCTAGCTATACAACACATACCGACGATTTCGTCGTCGTAGAATGGCTCTTGCCCAAAATTGACGTGGATGGCGTTGGTCGAGTCCAGTCCAACGACTGGATATAGCGCGTCCAGCTGACACTCAATCGGAGTATCTCCAGCTACAAACACAGCCAGAACCGTTAGTCCAATGAGCTGATGGGTCTTGGTATATCCATTGAAATCGCTCGCACTCGGAATCATATCTCCGTTGTTTGTGAAAAAGATGGATGATCGGAGCTCGCCGTCTTCTGTATACCGTCGAACGCCGCAGCCCACAGTATCGTCTACGTCGAATGCCGGTCCGAATTCCAGTCCCTGTGTACACATTCCACTTTCGTTTGTTAGCGTTTCAGCATGCACGAGCGACTTCAGAAGCAAGACGGACCCGAGGCGAGTGGTGGAAGAAATTGCCGTCATCGCCATGGTATCCGTACGAATGGCGATCCCAGCCAGGCTGCTTGCCGACCAAGTTGAATCTGCTGGTTGCGAGGCCGACCGACGTCATTTCGCCGCCTTCGAGCCGCATGGTCGTGAGAGACCCGACGCGCTTGGTGATCGAGATCTCGAAGTACCCGCTGCTCACGACGCCCACGTGGTACTCGGGCTTCGGTTTCGTCGTCACATTGGGCTTGCGCTTAAAAACGGCCACGTGGAAGGTCGTGGGGAACGGCATGTTGGCACGAACGCATCGATCTCCACCAAGGAACCGTCCGCCGAAGGTAAAGTCCACAGGCCGTTGCGGCCCACGCTCCGTTCTCTGAGTCAGTGACGTGATGCTGGAAGGTCAAAGCGAGCATAATCAGGATCTCTCAATGGTCAGTCAAACGCTGTACACTCAGGGCTTCTTACATGTGATCCATGCCGCCAAAGTGTCGAGAGCTTCTCGTCTGCGAAATGTCGGCGTACGAGGGCACTGGGATGATGGCATGCGCCAGCAACTGGAACATGCGGCTCTCGGTGCAGTTGCTACGGACACAAAGCCAATGAAGTCACGAACCGATCGCCAATCCACATCAATGCAGGAGAACCACTCGCTTACGCTGGGAAGAGCGCGCGCAGGTTGGCATCGATCACCACGTCCGCCTCGTTTGTGGTCACGCCCGGCAGCGCAAAGTTGAGCATCGCCCATCGGTAGCAGAAGAGCCGCTTCCAGATGGGGAACCTGGGCAGCACGTGCAGCCACACGGTCTTGCTGGCCACTGTGAGCGCCTCCAGATCGCAAGGCGCGCAGAAGCCGGCGATCTGCGCCAGCTGGTCATCGCCCAGGAGCTCCATCACAATCACTTGGCTAACTATGAAAAGCCCAAGGCGGAAATTCCGATATGAGTGGGTGAATGCGAACCTGTAAAACCCATTAATCGCCAATGATGATACGGGTGATTGGGTTTATTCGAATGAAATGGATACACTTGGGGTATATACATGTTCAAAGGGATTTATCGCTGCCTACTTTGCGCAGCTGAGGCTGTTGCTGCAGCTGAAGCTCCATCTGCAGACGACTCATCTCACGCTGCGAGTTGGCGAGGTCGCCCATGAGCCGGTGGTTCTGGGACGCCAGCATGCGCACCTGGTGCTGGAGCTCGATCAGCTCGCGCTCTTTTGGATGAAGCGAAGTCCGATCTGTCCGAGTGGCGTATCGGATCGATTTGAGCGCAGCATTGACTGTGAACGCCAAATCCTCACGGATCCGCAACTTTTAAAGTAAACGTTAGTTCACGTCACTCTGTGAAGGACAAGGACTGTAACCATTACCTGCTTGTGACGATCGATCTGGGCTGGTAGCGGGTGATAACGATCAGATGCAGTTGAGATGGTCACAACAATCTAAAGCCATCAATTTCACAGTGAGTAAATATTCAGAGTCATCAATCATACTGACTCTTCGTACCTCAGCACTGATACCTGCATCTTTGTACGTTGTCCACACAAGATTGGCGAGCTATTCGGGAGCAAGATAAGCACATTAGCATTCTCATAAAATTCTTGACTCATCAGAAAGTGATGATTGCATCCACACGCACGCGTCGCTTCTTCGTCTTGGATTCCATCGTGATGTGGAATTGCTCATAAAACGAGTTCCGCACTGGTTCGCTTGTCTGTCGTCGGAGGGCCTCGTAAATTTGTGCGCGTTCTTCTTCAACCCGCACGACAGCCTGGCAAATAACAGCTATCAGATTCCTCCTCGTAAAAAACGGATAATTCAGTTGAACGCAAAAGACACGTACGATGTCGCCAATACTTTGACGGTCTGCCGATCGAGCTTTCTTGGGCTGGAGCATGTGCTTCAGAGCCGTCACCGTCGCCTTGCGGATACCGTTGCTCTTTCCATTGGCAGTCGACTTCTCTGGCTGTGTGGAATATTCATACGCGTCGTGAGCAGCCTGGGTCTCTCGGAAATATGCCTGCAGCCGTCGTTCCTCTTCCAAGTAAATCTAGAGAGAGCGCCATAGTCAGACTCGTGTTCAATGAAAGGTAGAAAGATGCGAAATTCGTACGCCAAGGTTGAAGAAGTCCGGCCGATTGAAAGTGAGCCAAAATTTGGAGCGATGGAGCAAAGGCACATCGCATTGCTCCCACAAATCGAAGATTTTTCTTCGAAAACTTTCAAATAATTCTTCTTTCCAGCTGTAGAGCGATACAACTGCGGTGATTAGAAGCCCATTATACTGCAGTTGAATGAAGCTCGCTGCCTACCTCATTGTGCGCTTCCGTGATAAAATTCCTCGGATACGACTTTGCACGCGAATGATTTGATACTTGAGGTTCTTATATGTTTTCTTGTGGAAACTACTTCTCCATTGCGCTTGCAGGCGACGAAAGCCACGAACAACGCGTTGGTATCGAGCGTATGCGATATATCCTCGCGCGAAAAACTGATTTATAATCAAGTAAAAGTCGTAAGTAAATATCACAGCTCTAGATCATGCTTGAGCAAGCATCTGACCTGGATCTTTCTCACAGCAAGTTGCTTGGTTGCATACAACTTTTGCGCTATCCGCATGCGGCATTCTTTCTGTATCACTATTGCAGCACATCGAAGCTGCAAAAATCTACGCCGATCCGCTCCTCCCTGCAAAAGGTTTCATCAGCTTAGAAATTATGGTCACAACGAGATACGAGCCTTGGAATTACGTACTTTGATGCGAGCGATGATCCATCGTTGAATGACAATGGCCGATTCCTTTGATGTTTGGTACCTCTTTCGCGCACTGTACATGCGATATTGTGTTTGAAGCTGTTCACAGAGGAAATAAATCACGTTAGGATAAATACGTTATATGTTCAGAGAACAAATACGTGATCTTACATGAACGATAAGTCGTCTTGTTGCCTCCCAACTCGAGTTGCTCGTTTTCACATTTCTGTTGTTCATAATCACCACGCAATGAGCAGGAGGCATATATCATATTCATGCGAAAACGTATTTATCGTACTTGCTCATAGTGAAAAGACGCTGATGCAGATCCACACGAGACACATTTCGTTGCTGCTCACATGACGTGAAAAGCTCCCGTGGCTTGCGCACATTTCCAAAAAGAGAACTATACAAACAAAGTTCAGCTAATTAGATCTTACGCTTGGTACAGAAAGAAGAAATTGTATCGAGGACGCACCGTTTCAGACGAGGAAATGACTTGTACTGCAAGGAAAAAAGAAAGTCAGTGCTTCATCAGTCATGCAACGGGAAAATCACTCGTACACTGTAGATCGTGCCATCATCTGGCAAGCCGATATTGGAAGGAGGCGGTGCAATAAACGTTTCTTGAATGATCTGCGAGCGGTCATCCAGGAAACTGCAATCGTATTTCTTCTTGCCTATTGAAAGCGATCGGTTGAGTTTCTGGTTGATAGACTGGTCGAAGAACAACACTTCCGAAAGTTGCGGGTTCACAACGCGGTCTTCAACAAACCGATCAAACATCTGAGTCGAAAGCAGTTGGGCGACAAACGGACGCGAAGCAGCGTCGTGATCCCGCAGGAAAGCTTCGCTATCAAACAAGGGGTCGCTTCCATGTCTTCCATTCCGTGACGACGTTTTCTGCCATTGAGGGTTACTTAGCCATAAATCAAGAGAACAAACGCGCAAAAATTAGCTAGCGTACCAAGTAGAGCGCGTACTTCTTGAGTAAAGTGACGAAGAAACGAAGAAAAGCCTTGCGTACTCCCTCGGTGGAAAACGTGTCCGTCTCGTTAAAGCTACTCTCTGTCAATCCGTTCACAACGTCGGTGGGCTGGATGGCCAAAACGGAAGAAATGGACGCAAAGTTTGATCGGCCTGGTGACATCGCTCCGGAATTTCGAGAAACGAGCGACGACGATGACATTCCAGCACTGGACGCGTTGCTTGATCGTCTGCCTCTCATAATCTTGCCCATTGAGTAAATCGAGTTCAACGTTTCGGTTATGCTCGACTCAGAGACGGATTTGGCAAACGGAATTGTCTGACCACGCTCCGACGCAAAGCCAATAGGTTCGAGATACTCGTCATTTGGAAAAGCCTACGACGCAAATATTTCCGTGAGTTAATTCATGGAGGCAATAGTTGCTTGAGAGATTACGCGTCGTACCAAATCAACTTTATTCATTCCTGCAGCAAATGGGTCGAAGATCTGGCAAGCAATACACACAATCAGCATTTGAAAACAATAATCCGTGCTGACGAGATAAAGCAGGCTTTACATTCGCATATTGTGCAAGCTTCACTCGTAGCTTCGCTCCTTCACGCTCTGGGAGTTTTGGAATTGCAATCGGCTTCCCGGATTCGTCCACTGCCGGAATGACTCTGAACATAGCATGTCAATCATAATTAACTTCAGAAGACCTCAAGCAAAACGAACGGGTACCGATTGTGATCTAGATCCACGAAGACTACGCCGCTCGTTCTTCCTGCTGCTTGTTTCAAGCAGTCAGCATGAGTGCCAACTAGAAAAGGAACAGGTGCCTACAAGAGTCAGAGTCCCGGTGAATATGGCTCTCAACCAATAGTAGTATATTCGAGTAGAACAGCGACGTTTGCGCAATTCGTACATCAATGACATCCAACAGCGAAGCTGGAAGGACCGGAATGTAAGCTCCTTGCCAGGAAAAAGGTAGCAGCAGAGCTAACAACGTTTCTGCTACTGGTGTGAGCAGTGCGATGTACTTGGAGCAAAGCACAACCTGTAAGATAAGATGGCCCCATTAGCTAATTAGTAAAATCCACGATTAAGATGTTTCGCTGACTCAAGCCCTACCTTGTACTCCAGAACGAGACAGGAAAACACCAACAAGATGTTGTTCATATCCAGAGTCTGGAAGAGTGGGCGGAATGAAAACTGCAGGCAGAATCAAATATCAGTGAATTTGTCTCCATTTCCAGTATCACGAAGTCAACCAACAGAGCGTACATCAACAAGTGGGAACTCGTTCTTGGGAGGTCGCGAGATTACTAAATTTCGGTCCGGCAGAGTCAACTGAACCTGGATCTTGCCCTGTGGGGGAAGAGGAATCTCACTCACAAAATTTGCAATGTAGCGCTCGATCGGCATCGGCGATTGTGACAGTGACACTTGGTAAATCTGTAGCATTCCATTGCCACCAAGTTATTATCACCAGAATAAACGCCCAATTTGTCACCAGGAAAGTTTTACCTGCTTCAAAAATTGTCGGTACGCTGAAAAATAAGGATAGTGCGAGGTGACGAGCATGCATTTTGGGCAATACACGGGTCCAGGCGCATTCGTCATGTCTCCAGACAAGTCCTGCACCCACTTGGGCAGTTCTGTGCTTTGTTGGTTATTGTTTTCGTCGTTATTTGTATCCTCATTTGGAGTTGGAGTTCCTGGGCCACGACGACGAAGTGGGTGGCGACGTTCCTGCTGAGGCGCTATCAAGGAGACGACCTCGAGTGGATGCAGCTCCTCGTAAAACTTGAGCGCACACGCATAAATGCGCACGCCGCACACATTTGTCAGAACGAATGAGAAGAAGGCGGGCGCGATGTAGGTCTGACTCAGTGCGAAGCCTTCTGGAAACGCGAACTGAGCAACGTGGGCCGGCAGCGGAGAGTCGGCGTAAGGCTCCGGGTACATGTCCATGGTCGTTGGTATGAATTGGATATCAGTCGGACTCTTGCTCTTCTCAACTGCAGCAATCAACACGTTCAGAAGACAAGTGCAAAGACACCTAGAGGTATGAACGCGCTACTTACTGCATTGGTTTGGCACGAGCGTGCCTCGGCCTAGGACGACAAAGTAGTTGATGAACCGCTTCGAGACTTCAATCACGCTGCCTGGCTTGATCGCATCCTGGTTACCATCACGAGACTTGAGTACTGGTGACCGCTGCTGATTCTCCCGTGGAGTCGAGTTCGGTCCTCCGCCAGCGGAGTCTTCCGGCACTTCGGGGCAGTCTTGGCCCTTTTCCTCATTCGACGGCCGAGGCTCTTGCAGCGAGCACGGCAGCTTGGTGAACTGCATGTCCTCGTACTTGACGCGAATGAACGACTCGCGCACTGCAGCGTCTGTATTGGGCAGCAGCGCCCATGCTTGATCCACGGCGATCCATTTGTCCAGGAACTTGCCATAGACCTGCTGCACGCGCTTGTTGCCGCCCTTCATTGCCATGACCTCCTCCTCGCTCCAAGTATCCAGATGCAGCGACTTGACGCGCGAGAGCTGCACGCCGAGCTTGCGGTGGCAACCTGCGCAGTGGATGCACAGGAACGCACCGACCGTGGTGCTGGCCCAGATCGAGTCTGTGAGCCTCGCGGAGCAATCGGCGCAGCTCTGGTTCTCGGGCGTCGTGCGCAGCAGATCGTTGAGCTTATTGAGCGCGCGCTGCTGCGCTGAGGGCATGAGCGACGTGCCGCTGGCTGTTCTGCTGGAGAACATGGTGGACACAGATGCAGTGCAATGCCCCAGCTGCTCGTGATGCGAAGAGCCTTCACGGCAAAGGATGATACTGCGGTCGTTTCATGCGGCATGCTCCCATGTTTACGCTCTGGCTCAGTTTAGTGACATGGTTACACTTTCCCTTCAGGTTGCACGAAGGTAGTTCGAGAGCTGGTCGAGCACGGTCCGCGTGAACCGGTGCGGTTCCAAGTGAACCGTGACACTGGTCACTGGCCAATGAAAGGCGGATGTGGCGATTGGTTGGCTCCGGTAGCGCTTTTGGGTGCCCCGATTCCCCGGTCGTAGCGCTCGCCACAGTACGGAACTGCACCAAACCTCCCAAGAAAAGGCATCATGGGCATGTACGTGCCGCAATGACAGGCAGGCAGCAGCAGCAGGGGGAAGTGGACGGACGACCACGCCGCCAATATGTACACGCATTCAATCGCAGCAGCGATTTCCAATTGCAGGCCGGATTCAAAGCGTCGTATTAAAGCGAATTGGCCGTCCAAATCCCATTCCCGCGATGCGGCTCAATGCCAGCAGATTATAGAGCAAAGCAGCACACGGCCGACAGATCGACTGACGGGCTTTTGTTTGTGTCCACAGCGTGAAGAACGGAAAAGTCGTTGTGCTTCTTAACGGCCGCTTCGCTGGCCGCAAGGCTATCGTCGTGAAGACGTACGATGAAGGCCACGGCGACCGCAAGTTCAGCCACGCCATCGGTGAGTTATTCAGCCTTTAACCAGGATGCATGCAGCCACATCTGCAAACTATTGTCCCAGTTGGACAGCTCAACTAACGCGCTTCTTGGTCATTGCCTTCAGTCGCCGGTATTGACCGCTACCCGCGCAAGGTGACCCGCTCCATGGGCAAGAACAAGCTCAAGAAGAAGTCGAAGATTAAGCCGTTCGTGAAGTACGTCAACTACAACCACATCATGCCCACGCGTTACGTCGCCGACATCGACCTGAAGAAGGTGCTTGACGATGAAGTGCTCGCCAACCCCGAGTCGCGCATCGAGTCGCGCAAGACCATCAAGAAGGTCTTCGAGGAGCGTTACCTGAACCAGGCTGCCTGCAAGTCTGAGAAGAAGGCTGCCGGCGTCAGCTTCTTCTTCAAGAAGCTCCGCTTCTAAGTGTTGGGCGTGTTCACGTCTTGATACTTGTGGCCCAGGGATTATAATAATGCAGCTCCATTCAAGTTCCGTCCGGTTGGGGAACCAACTAGACATTGAATCAGCTTGTTTTCAATTATTTTTCTTGATCGGTGCTGTCGTATGGCCTGTGATATTCTCTCTTAGCTCGATGACAGACTGCATTGCTCATGCAGTCTCGTTCTCAGATCCGCCGCAGAAGGGTTCTTCGACTTAGCTTATCGTTATTTCTCAATATCTGCTGAATCACTGGCTTCACTGCCGCTATCGGCCTCTGCATCACTCGAGTCGCTTGGTTCATCGTCGGTGACAACAGCTTCCTTTTGACTTAATGAGATGCGCTCGTACTCGTTGAGTTCACCTCGATGATAGAGCTCTCGTGTGCGCTCGTTGTACTCAGCTCGTATTTCACGAGAAACGGACCGACAGGAGTCCACTCGGACCATCCGCAAATACAAGCAAGCCTTCTCCAAAGCATGAATGCTTTTGTCCGTGACAGGAGTGCCCTATACATTGCATAGGATCACTATCACGTCATTCTTCCCAGCTAACCAAGCCGAAGCCAGTACTCACTTTTAAGTCAATTAGCTCTAAGTTTGCACACCCTTCAGCTGACGCAATCGCAGAAATGCCTTTATCGCTGATCGATCGGCAGTCCTATAGAGACAGTCAGTCAGGGTGTCCTCAGCTCTCACAGTTAGCCCACTGTAGCTCTTACCTGAAGGGACAAATACTTCAAGTTGGGCGCAAGCCTTGATATTGCTCGCAATCCATCGTCATTTATTCGCGTCTTGTTCAGAACCAACACTTGAAGCCTCGGAAGCACGGGCGATTCCTGCAGCCGAAGCTTAACGTCAGCTTGAGTACATATCATTTGCCGCAGAATGAAGAACATGGGTCAAGCTTACAGGAAAGGAGTTAATACCACTACATAACGAAAGATCCAACCAGCTTAAGGTTTCCCATAAGCCGTTTATCAAACTCGACAGATCCAACATTCGGACAGACTTGCAATGACTGCACACGTAGCAAGACAAGGATCAGATCCTGTGATAACAAAGCACGGTAGACGTTCCGTTCGAATCAACCTCATAGTAAGCTCCTGAAGTCCAATCGCATGCTCGGCAAGGAAGGGGAAAATCTGCGAATCGACACTTGCAGCACCTGAAGCAATATCAAATCATGATTCAAGCTGTTAACAGCTAGCATACGATCAGACGCTGTGGCTGTCCATTTCTTTACCTGTGATGATGAATTTCTTGAGCCGAACGCCGCACATCTCAATCAATGAGCATGCGGCTTGGTTTGAGAATGAGTCACAGCCGTTCAAGTAGACCTTGCGCAGTGGCACATTCCCAGGTCGATTCAGACCTGCTAATTGCAGTCCATGACAATCTAGTAGTTCCATGCTCTGTTCGGCATCCAAGTGTGAGCATATTGTGCAAGCACAACATTAGCAAGTTCCTCACCTCGAGCTGAGTACTGCGTTTTAGAAGCTCCAAGATGTGTTTTCTCTGTAATCTGACAGCCAATACATAAAAGATAAGCAGCGCAGCGTAGGACGGCATCCATTCTCTACAGTAGAAATCACGCACCTGTGCGCTCGGAAGAACCTCAGATCCTTCTGACCGACCACTTGTCGGAAGTACATGTCATCAACCTGTAAGTCCGGAAGCACCAGACGCGTCAACTGGCCATTCGCGCGTTGCAGCACGCGAATGATGTCGTTCTTGGTGACATTACGCCGGACGCCCTTGCTCAAGTCCATCTCATGGATCGGTACGTCTTCGTGGCTCAACCGGCGCCAGCGCTTGCAAACGCGCTCGACTCGCAAGCGATCCGGCAGGAATGGCAGGAACGAGATCACGAGCCGTTCGCCGACGTCACTCAGCGCGACTTTCTCATGTCTGTTAACAATAGAATCATCTGAAGATGCAAGATCAGCTGGTGGGAGACGTGCTACTTCGCCCAATCGTCTCGGAAAGCTGGCTGCTTGCACTCCTTTTGCGTTGCTCGTAGAGGCGCTAGCGTTCTTTGAACGCTTGGGTCGAGGCCCTGCGCTACGTGGCTTCCTTTTGGCTGCAGCCGATGCCTTGGAATGGCCGCTGGACGACGCACCGGAAGCCGCCGTGGATCGCTTCGGCGGCATGAGCTTCTCGCTTCAATCTTGGCAAATGTTTCCTTTGTGACAAAGCATGTACCCTGGTTGTGGCCAAAATAGATTGTGTCAGTAGTGTTTACAAGGACGATCGTACCACAAACTGATTGGTGGTGTGGTTAAAGAGTGTCTCTTCTGATGCACGCCTTGGTGGTTCCAGCCTCTCTGTGGAGCAGCGCTGACCAGATGGCTGGCAAGCAGCACCGAAAGAAAATGCCCAGGATAACCGGTTTCGATGGGCAGCATACAAACCTGCATACAATTCCTCCCGCCGTCAACCGGTTTCCGTAAGCCGTTGCCTTTACCCAAAGCCAGCTGGTGGCATGCGTTCCCTGGGTAAATGGCTCCTGAAACCCAGGTGGTCAGTCACTGTCTCTCTGTATGCAAACTCAGGACGAAAGGGTAAAGGGGAGGCGGATGGCCGCCGCTCTCACTTTCCTCTCGGCGGCTCAAGGAAGGAGGTCAAGCAATCCGCTCATTAGCTAAAGGAATCAGTCAGTGGCCATGCACCATCAGCAGCAGCAGGCGCACGACCCGGCGCCGGCCTTCCAGCATGGCACGTACCAGGGCCTGCCGCACCCGGACTCGTCCTCGGACGACGACGACTCGCCCGTGCAATCGCCCGCGGACGTCCACAAGACGCCCGGTGAGACCCAGTTCTTCACGCTAAGCGCGACCAACAAGTCGGATGCCGTCGCGACGCCCTACGTGTACGCCACGCCGCTGGGCAAGAGCTACAAGATGTGGCCCTACGCGTGCGTCGCCATCTGCGGCGTGCTCATGATCTTTGGCTATATCTATCACGAGATGCCGAGCTACCGCACGGGCTTCCGCTACACGCTGTACGAATGGTTCGGCTCGACGCTCGAGAGCGGCACGACCTGGAGCGGCGGCAACCGCCAGGTCGTGGATTTCTTCATGGTGTTCATGACGATCGGTCTGCCCACGATGCTGGGCGGTATCGCGCTGGCAGCCGGCGACGCGCTGCCGCCGGTGCCTGAGGGCGTCCAGCGCACCATCACGCGCTTCCTGAAGCGCAAGATCATGGTCGGCGCCGTCAACATCTCGTACGCCGAGAGCATCTGCGTGCTGTTCTTCCTCGGTCTGAACGCCATCTGGTTCGCTGCGATCTTCTCACGCCAGTGGACGACGCTGGTCGAAGCCGGCGAGACCGATACCTTCACCGTGATCAAGACCATCGGCTTCGTGCTGGGCTTCAACGCCGTGCTCTGCTTCTCGCTGCTGCTGCTGCCGGCTACGCGCAACTGCTTCTGGATGATCTCCATGGGCATCGACTACTCGCACAGCATCAAATACCACCGTTGGATCGGCTTTCTCACGATCTTCCTCGTGCTGGCACACGCGCTGCCGTACTACTACAGCTGGTTCAAGAACGGCACGTACCTCTCCTCAGGCTTCCCGTGCGCGGACTGCGACGTCGGCACCACGGGCAAGCAGAAGATGCAGAACTTCTTCGGCCAGGTCGTGCTGCTCTGCTGCCTTATCATGGGCGTGACGTCGCTCAACCCGATCCGTCGCCGCTTCTATGAGGTCTTCTACTACTGCCACCACTTGTTCATCGTCGTGATCATCGCCTCCTGTCTGCATTTCTCGCAGTTCGTGGTCTGGATGTACCCGGCCGTGTGCATCTTTATGATGCACCGCATTCTCGCCAACAGCCAGAGCCGCGTGCCGTGTGAAGTCGTGGATCTGGAAGCCATTCCCGGTCAGATCACGCGTCTGGTGTTCCGTCGCAGTCCCGGCAAGGCCGGTCATTACCACGCCGGTCAGTTCGTCTACCTCCGCATCCCGATGCTGTCGCACACGCAGTGGCATCCGTTCAGTATCAGTTCGTCGCCCATCGAGTATGAAGACACCTTCACGGTGCACGTAAAAGCTATCGGTAACTTCACCAAGTCGCTCTTCGCTCTGGCCATCCAGGCGCGTGAAGAACGCAAGATGCCACTGATCTACGTCGATGGTTTCTACGGCAAGATGTCGGACGACTTCCAGCATTACCCGGCTCTTGTGTTCGTGGCTGGTGGTATCGGTGCCACGCCCGTTATCAGCATTGTGGGCAAGATCCTGGACAGCATGCGTAACAACGACCCCAAGCTTTCCAAGACTCAGGTCTACTTCCACTGGACATCTCGAGAAATTGGTATCTTCCACGAGTTCGAGCCGCTGCTAGATGCTATTGAGCAGTTCGATCCCAACCACCAGATTTTCAAAGTGCGTCTGTGCTTTACGGGTGATCAGCATCTTGGTGGCGTGGATATGCCCAACGGCATTCTTCTGAAGCCCATGGACGACACCAGCAGTGTGCCAGTGCGTCCGTTCTACCAGTCAGCCCGATCGGTTCCCCGTCAGATGCTGCTCTTCTTTATTACGCTGACTAGCAGCTTCTGGTTCCTGTACCTGATGCGTCTGAACTACCCGATGCTTGGCTACCTTCGCGCTGATCAGCAGTACTGGCCGTACCAGCGTATTATGGAGCTGCTCGTGATGGTCGGAGGTGCGTCTCTGGGCTGGATCATCGCCGTCTCGGAGTCCAAGCCTCGCTCCATGAGCCGCATCGAGAAGTCTCGCATGATGCCCAACCTGGAGTCGCCTCCGCACCAGGACCCTGTGGATGACCGAGGATCAAACTACTCGCACACGCTGTCGTTCGATGGCCAGGAAGTGCAGTTCCAGCACCCGGTCAGTCGATCTCGTCTCAATGTCAAGGAGCTTTTCAGCGACGTGGTCAAGGAGCAGTCCCACAACTTCGCCATCCACACCACTGGCATCGGCACTTGGGTGTCTGGCCCCATGGCGCTGATCCACGCCGTCGAGACCGAGTCTGCAAACTTTGCCGGTATTTTTGACGTTCACTTTGAGGAGTTTGAAATGTAGTATGTAAATCAACAAGCGAGTGCTTTCCCCCACATAACCTCAGTCTTCGTTGTACTTTCACGTCAGCCACCCAAGACGAGCGCTTCAATGCCGATTGAGCGTGTGGAAGAGCGGCACCGCTCAGACGCTGATCGAATCCAGTAATTTTTTGCTGCCGAGCTCTGGGTCTGCACCAAGACACAAGAAAAGTGTACGTTTCACATCTACACAGTGGCGATGCCCAATGGGCTCAAGATTGCTGCTTGAACAGTAGAATGCTGGCGTTGCATCAATATTCAGCATACCATAATTGCAGTATTCATCGTTATGCCATAGCTTTCCGCCATCAATGCACCACTGATAGTCAAGACGGACCTAAAATGGCCATGACCATCACAAGCAGCATGAAGCAAGAAGCACAGAGCTGTTGCGCTGCGAAGGAGGAGGAGGAACAAGCGGCTTGAGATAGAATAAAGCATTTGCACGTTGTGATCGTCGACTGAGAAAACTCGTCATAACCCCTCTCCGTGTTCAAGTTACCAAGGTGAGACAGAGAATCTAAACGCGGCTCGGGTAGAGCATGATGCGCAGGCCGGCGCTGATGGCCTCAGCGGGGAGGTTCTTGGCGAACTTGGCGCGCACCAGACCGTTGTTGCCGTGGGCGCGGCACACCTTGCCCCAGATGACACGGAACTTGGAGTTGTTCTTCAGCGACTTGCCCTTGTAGATGTAGGCGATCTTCTTGCCAAGGTAGAAGTCAACGTCCTTCTTGTCCTGCAGACCCTGGACCTTGACCAGAGCCGTGTGGGAGTACTGGTTGCGAAGGCCACTGCATACACAGAGAGTCATTGGAGTGAGCACCCTCTGCTGCTAGCTTGCTGGATGGCCAGCGCGTGTGAACGTACCGCTTGTAGCCGACGAAGACACCCTTCACGTAGAGGCGGGTAGGCTGACCAGAAGAAGCGACCATTTTTACTAAGTTCTGTTCAGAGGCACAAGAAGAGTGGCGTCAGCTTTCCTGTATCACGCATGCGTTGTGTTCCCACTGGTCCTGTCGGTCGCGGTCGAAGGAGAGAGATCGCAGCGGCCGAGAAACATCCATCGTCGTAGTCGACCATTCTACTGCTGCCCAATGCTGCGTCCATGCGCGTGGAGGGGGCGGAAGCACCTGCGAGCTGATTCTATTGACGCTGCTGCTGCTGCTGGGCCTGCATTCTCATTCGCGGTCTCTCTCTCCGTTCGACTCGGCCGGCAGACCAGTCAGCTGCCCATGGTGATCACTCCACGTACCAGTCGGTTGAATTGAACGAGCGAGGGACTGAGGCTGTGGGCGCCCTATCGATTGGAATTTCGCTTGGCACTCTTGAGCCCAATCGATTGGCGTACACGCCAACACCACTGCCCCTCACACTCGATACCTCCGACAACACATACTCGTCAGATATGAATGGATCAGATTCGTCGATATGGTATCTTCTTAACTGTAATAATTGATATTGGAGTGATTTTGTATATCTGTAAAGTACGGTTAGGGTATTAGTTGTGGCGGACTTTTTCAGCCATACAAAAACCAAGAGCAGTGCTTGGGCGTAGGGATCTTAATCTAGGGCAAAGACCTAGTTTAGCCATGCCTATCATCGCGAAAGGATGCATGCAGCCATGAGGAGGACATGAACGCTCTATCTGTGTATTTAGTTGCTATCGGCACCCGTGAGCTTGGTGAAGAACGTGGGGGCCAGTTCCAGCAGCCAGTCCTTCTCGATGATCATGACTGACCGGATGTAGTGCTTGCTGGTGAACACCAGCTCATTGTAGAGCACCCATTTGGGCGGCGGGTTGCGCATGAACAGCGAGGACGATGGATGCACCTTGACGATCTCCGACCGGCCGCACATGGTCTTGTACGCCGTCTTGGAGCCGCCATTGCCGTCCTGCAGCGACCGCATGGCTGTGTTCAGGAAGAAACCGGCGACCGTGGCCTTGCGCAACGGATCGATATCGGGAAAGCTCGACTCAATGGGCAGCTCCAGCTTGTTCAGGTACCCGACCAGCTGCGTGCGCACGCTCTCGACTCGGGTCATAGCGCGGTGGTTGATATAATGGTCGCGACACCACTTGTTGCGCTGCTTAACGTTGCACTGGATGTAGCCATTGTACACGTTCAGCAGCGTGATCTGGTCTCCTTCGTGCGCTTGGAACTTGCGTCGCGACTGAGCGGCTTGGGCCTGCTTGTCCTTTGGCGAGTAGAAGATGGACTCGACAGAGAGCATCGAGACCACACTGAGCGCTTCCTCAGCGCAGCCCAGCTCTGTGGACTTCAACAGCATAACTGCGAACATGGGCTCAACGGGCAAACCAGCCATCTGACGGCCTCGCAGAGTCAGCTTGCCAGTCGAATCGAATGCTCCAAGAGCGTACAGCTTCTCCATGGCACGGATCAACGACTCGGTCTGCGGCTTCTCGATGAAATCAAAGCCCAGAACATTGTCAATGCCCATGCACTTGAGTTGCAGCACGACCACTTCCAAGCTCACACGCTGAATATCTGGAATCGCGCGGCTCGGAAGCTCGTCGAACTTCTCTTCCGGGAACAACCGATAGCAACGGCCTGGCGCTTCTCGACCGGCACGACCCGTTCGCTGCCACGCTTGCGCCTTGGACACCGATTCGGTGGCTAGCATTTCCATACCGCTCTTGGCCACGAACGACCGCTGCTTGACCAGACCAGTGTCCACGACGAACCGAACGCCATTGATCGTAATGGACGTCTCGGCAATATTCGTGGCGAGAATGACCTTGCGCACGCCGCTCGCGGCAGGCTCAAAGACCTTCATCTGCTGTTCTCGAGGCATAGCGGCGAAGATCGGACACACTTCGAGCTTGAGCGCTTCGCCCGGCAGCGTTCGTGCGTATTCCTCCAGCAGCGTTTCCAGCGTCTCAATATCTTCCTGGCCTGTGAGGAAGACCAGAATGCTTCCGTGGTCTTCCTTCTCATCCAGATGGATCTGCAGCACAGTGACCAGCGCTGCGTCTAGGTAGTCCGGCAGCACCTTGGGCGTGTAGAACACGTCGACTTGGAACTGGCGACCGGGGATCTGCAGCACGGCCGGATCGCTCTCGGCGAAGAACGACTTGAAGAGCGCCACGTCCAGAGTGGCCGACATGACCACGACCTTGAGGTCCTTGCGCTTGCGCATGGCCTGCTTCACGACGCCGAACAGGATGTCTGTCTGCAGCGTGCGCTCGTGAGCTTCATCCAGCACAATGACCGAGTACCGATCCAGCGACGGCGACAGCAGCGCCTCTCGCATGAGCATACCGTCCGTCATGAACTTGAGCCGCGTCTCCTTCGAGGTAGTGTCATCAAATCGCACGCAGTAGCCGACCGTCGAGCCCACTGGGCCCTTGCCAACCTCTTCGGCCACGCGCTGCGCCACTGAGATGGCAGCCACTCGACGCGGCTGCGTGATGGCCACCTTCTCCTGCGCGTTGCTCTCGAAGATGTACTGCGGGATCTGCGTGGTCTTGCCACTGCCCGTCTCACCCACGAGGATCACCACTCGGTGCTCCGCCAGCGTCGACAGGATCTTGCTGCGGTGCGCGAAAATCGGCAGCTTCTGCCGTGTGCGATCGAGTTCGGTCAGCACGCGCTTGGGGCCGCTGGCCTGGTGCCCAGAGACGCTGCCATTGGGGCGCTTGAAGGGCTTGATGATGGCCGAGTGGCTGCCGTGCTTGTGGCTCGGACGCTTCATGCTGTGGCTGTTGAACGAGCCGTGCTTCTTGGAGCTGTCATGGTGCTGCGGCTTCTGGTGCATGCCCACCATTGCCACTGTCGGAATGGTTGGTATTTAACACAATTGTGTTATGTAACGCTCCGGTTGGGTTGTCAAACCAACCGTTGGAAAAATATGAGATAAACCCGCTTTGGGTGAATGACAAAGGCGGGTGTTTTATTTTGTTCCAATCACCCATAAAACACATGAACGAGGCTTTTTGATCGACCTTACATGCGGCCTTTGCGGGTCACATGCGTCATGCGGGGCTTGCCTGGCACAGGACTAGATACACGTCTCAATGAGGATCACAGGCAGTAGACACAGAGATAGAGCAATTGAGTACATACCCTCTGCGCTGGCCACCCATGGCGGCATCCGGATAAAACCCATAGTCCTCGTTCATGCGGTAGCTGCCGCCTGGACCCGTCTTGGCTCGTTCGCTGTTGGCGCGTGCGTTCATCTTGGCGCGAACAGCCTCTTCTCGGCTGCGTTCGCTTTCCGAAATGAGATCAGCGTGGCTACAGAGGGTATTCAGATCCAAATCAGCAAAGTCCCCCTAGGAATGGAGCATCATTCAGTGGTTGTACCTCAAAATGCCGTTGATCTTGGCGCAGATGTCGGTCGCTTCTCCTTTCCTGTAGACACCGGACCAGCGTGAGTCTGAATAGCAGTGATCAGTGCTGGCCAGAGAGCTTACCAGTTAGTGAGCTTTTCGATCATACTGTCGATATCCGCGTGCTGCGTGTCACGTCCGACTGCGTACTTGACCACGAAGCTGCGCGACTTCTGGTCCAGCTTGCCCTGCACGAGACCCTGTTGCATCAACATATAGCCGATGCAATAGTCAATAACAGTTCACGAGCTTCAAGACGTAGTGACTCATCCAACGTACCGAGTAAATGGTCTCGATCAGAATATCTTCAAGATCGCGGACTGTGTCGACTCCCAAGGCCGTCATCAAGGTATCGTACGGCACCATCTACAGATAGCAGCATATAGGCAATGAGGATATCGCTAGTAACAAGATACGCGCCTAGACAAGATCCTACCTTGTACTCATGGGTCAGCGACACTGCCGTGAGCTTGCGCAGCTTCTGCACCTGCGGATCCGTGAGCTCCGGCAGCTGATCCTTACGCGCTGTCAACACAGCCACAAGCGTGAATGGCACTGCTGTCTGCAAGCAGAGAGCTTGCATACATACCAATGTAGTCCCCGTACGTGCCGAAGCAAAAGATCTGCAGTAGGTCGAAGTAGCCTTGGTACTCGGAGCCCTGCAGCGCCTGGACGTTCGGCATGTCCAACAACTCGCGGAACACGAACAGTTTCTTGTTGGAGAGCACCTGCTGGATCAGCGCCACACAAGCGCGGCCGCGTGCGTTCCGCGCCAGCAGCGTGAACTGCTCCAGACTCGACGCTCCGCCCGCATCAAACGCCATCACGATCGCTTATGTTCTCGATACGGTTAGTGACTGCGTTCCAACCCACATTTCATACCGTATCGTCTAACCGTTAAATGCTAAGCAGATCAAACACCTTTTTACCCAATCAACGTCAAGCCATCGACTGCTGTGGCGCCATTTGCAGCCCAAGAGGTACGCAGCAGCAATGGAGGAGGACCTGGAGGCCACGATCGCGCGCGCGATGCCGAGCGCGCTCAAGATGGCGCTGTATACGGCCAAGAAGCAGCACTACGAGATCCTCAAGTACACCATCGAGGGCGTGGACTCGCTCTGCAACACGGCCAGTCTGCTCAAGGACTTTGACGACCACCACGGCGCTGGCGACGACGACCAGCAGCACCTCAGCTCGCTCGAGGACACGACCAAGCAGTACGCCGTGCTGGAGATGCAGCTCTCGCAGTACAAGAAGCAGCTGGAGAAGATGGAAGCACTGGTCGAGCAGGGCAAATTCGTACGTCTAGAGTGTTTGTGTGTTGGCAATGGCTCGGAGGATAACGGGTGCTTGGTTGCAGGACCCCGCTGCCATTGACAAAATGGTCAAGCAGAGTCTCGCCAAGCCAAGGACAAAGCCGACTAAGCACGATTTCTACAAGCGCTTCTGTGAAAAGGCCGGCGTACGTCTACGCTCTGCGACAGTGTAGTATGCCAACGAATTGATGGAGTTATTGTATGCTGTTACTGGCAGATCGAGCTGGAAGAAGACGCCAACGAAGACGTGGTCTTTCAAGAAAGCGAGAGTTCCAGAAGCACCATTTGCCCCGTCACGCAGTTGGAGATCGAGAAGCCACTGAGAAAGTATGAGGTTTGCTACACTGTCCATTCGGAAATTGATGAACTGACATCTCTCTTATGACAGTCCAAGCTGCAATCACACATACTCCGAGCAAGGAATTCGCGCTCACTTGCAGCGCAGCAAGAAGTGCCCCGTGGCTGGTATGCTTTCTTGTTTTGTCTTGCTATTCCGCTGTGGCATGTTGTTGACTTGAATCCATCAAAGGTTGTCCGCAAAAACTGTCGTTCAGCAATCTCGAGCGAGACGTGGAGATGGAAGTGCTGATTGCTCGCCGGTACGTGAACGACTACTTGCATTTCAGCTTGAGAAGGCGAAATAATGACCACTTTTCATAACTGTAATTCACAGGCAAAGTCGACATGGAACCCAAGCGAACGCATCATCAGCTCAGAACCTGAGCGATGGAGAAGAAGAGGAGGAAGAGTTCCTAGTGGAGTAGACCAGTGGCCAATCTCCTTTTGGGAAAACCCTCGGCGTTTCGTGGATCGGACAATTCTATAAGTTAAAAAAATCGCTTTCGTTTCATGCGTGTAGTAGTAGCAGTACCCATGCCAAGAAAATGAGGTGGAGTGCACGTGACCTTGATCAGTCTTGGTAGATCCATTCGTTCTTCTGCTTTTGCTTCTTGGCCTTTTTCTCGGCCGCGACCTTTTTCCAGTCGATGTTCTTGCGCTTGAGCTGCTCCTTGACGATGCGCGCCTGCTCGCGATTCTTCTCCAGCTCGTTGATGTTGAAGAAGTGGCTCATTTGGCGGCCAGCTCTATCCGGAGCGACTCCAACAGAGTTCCAGTAATCATCGCCTCCAAGTTGCTCGTACTTGCCCGTGATGCGGTTGAACTTAGCTTTGACCGCGTAGTTGACTCCAGAGACCGTCTTCTGCTTGGTCGAGTCTCGGTCACTAGGGTCTTCCGCAGGAATCCAGTCAGCCAGCTACGAACACGACATATCCATTAGAACGACCAGCAAGAAGCTCATTAGCAGTGTGGACATCATACGCACCGCTGAGGAGACAGGTGCATCCGGCTTTTCCCACTGCGTGACGCCTGTTGCAGTGTTGTAGTAATAGTACCGGGACGTATGCGGATCCACATGCTGCTGCCAATCAGGCTTTTGTAAGGCATCATCCTCTGTTGCTTCACCCTCAGCAGAGGCGTCAGGAACTGCAGCTGCGTTGCTGTCAATGCCACTGAGGATCGCATCCAGCCGCTTGAGATTGCCCGACGGATCCAGCGCCTGCTGTGTCGCGTGTGTCAGCTGAGCTGTGCGCGTTCGGCTCAGATACGCCTGGTACTCCAAGGATGCGGCGCTCAATTGCGGCGCTGGCGCTTCCTCAAAGGACTCTGGCTCTTCCCACTGCGTCACGTTCGTGATCGTATCGTGGTAGTACGGCTTGCCGCTCGCTTGGTCCAGGTGCTTGATCCATTTGTGCGCAGGCTTTTCGGGCTCCTTCGGCTTTGGCTCCTCCTCTTGCGGCTCCTGAACAGCAGGAACGCGTCCATCCTGCTTTTCAACCTGTGCCTTATCCTCTGCTGACGATTCGGATTCTAAAGCCAAGCAGCAGCATTAGTACCAAGTCCCAGAGCCAAAGGTGTGCTTCAGAGTCCCGACCTGATTCCTCGTCTTCCTCATTGGCATCCTCGTTCTCTGTAAAGTCATCTGGGCGTTCCCACTGCGTCGCGTCATTAGCCGAGTCGACATAGTACTCCTTTCCGGACTCGTCGTCCTCATACTTGCGCCACTTGGGCGTCTTGCGCTCCTTCTCCGCCTCCTGCTTCTCCACGTAGGACTCCGGCACGTCCCAGGAGGACTCACCTGTCACTGCGTTGTAGTAGTACGGCGTCTTGGAGCTCTCGTCCACGTGCTTCTCCCACGCGCCTTCCGCTCCATTCCCAGTCTCCACCATTATGATTCCAATATGCACAAATACATGCAATTCATTGGCTCCCGCTGGTTTCTTAAGTTGCTTTTATGTTGCACGTACGTTGCGTTTATGTTGACCGTTGGCTTAGATAAGAATGAATGCGCACGAAAAAGAAAGCAACCAAGAAGCCAAAGGGCAACATTGCTTTCACTTCAGAAAACACCATCCAAGAAGTACCACACGACCATCCAAGCTTCACCTCGAGTGGCCAAGCGACCTCAACTCCAGTCGTCGTGGCCAACAGCCCGATTTGCTGTCGGCCGCGATTGACGAAAACACGAGCCTCCAGGACTTGTATGAGCGAAAATGTCATGGCGGTTGTGGCGAACTAGGAAACGACTGTATCAATGTCAAACCGGCCACTCGCCTTAGCTTGTGCAGAACCGGATAGAAGAATCATTTCAACAGCGCCGTGTTTCGTTTGACGCCAAATGGCCTCCAGTGGAATGGCGACAGCGCGAAATGCACGAATCGACACAAAGTCGAGAATCGAGCCTCAGAGGAGGCCAAACTGGCTTCGAACGAATGACCAACGCACCACCTACAGAATTTTCGCACGCCGCAGTAAGGTCCGCTTATTCCTGTTTACGGCATTTGAGTTGGTTCAAGACCAACGGCGCACGATGATCACGCCGAAGAAACCGATCATTTGCATATCCGCATACTTTCGTGTCGCTGCTTACGTTACGATAGCTAATACTTGCTATGATGCATGTAAAGTGCAGCCTCTCGATTTGTTCCTTGTGATGGGAAGCATCATGACAATCTCAATTGATACACTTGCAGAGCCTGGACTCGGAAGCAGGCCGCCGAATGAAGCAGGTAGAACTCCCATGTACGTCTAAAGGAATCGGGCAGCGACCGGATGCCCGCTCTGTCTCCGATCGTACTGGCCGCTGTGCTGATCGTGCTGCTGGACGAGCCTTGGCGCGATCGCTGGAGCTGCTCAAACTCTTCGTCGAAGTCATCATGCCATTGCGCCTGGAATCGACTGTACCAGGCCATGAACGTGCGCTCGTAGTGGGACGAGTACGCCTCAATCTCGTGTATCTCGAGCCCGCTCTCGTCCATGAGTCCACGAATGTGCGCCAATGTGATGGCGTGGCACGTGTATGAGCTACGCACATACTTGTTGGTCCATGCGTGGGTCGCCATACGGGCCACGGCACACGCGACCACTTCCATTAGCGTCGTACCGCCAGGCACTTGAAGCCGTTTGAGTGTGCGCAGGAACCGAGAGATTTGTGTGGGCACGAACGTCTCGACGACGCTGCTGCCGGTAATGCGATCAAAGCGACAGGCGTCCATTGAGCTCAGAATGCTCAAGAGCTGCAACCAGTACAAATGTGAGCATGACTGGATGAGAGGAACACGCGTTGACTCGTACTTTTTCAGGCGTCTCTGCCAGGATAAACTCCATGCGATCGAACACTTCGAGCTCCCGGGCGAATTTCTTGGCGTGGATAAACTCTGGAAAGGAGGAGAGGATGCAGACAATCGTCACGTCTTGGTGGTGCTCGGCCAAGTAGCAGCCCACGCCACCCCAGGAGCCAACGCTAATGTCGAGAATGCAATGACCAGGCTGAACATATCATCGTGAAAGCGTCAGCTTTGTTCATCTGCAGACTGAATAGACAGAACCACGCACCCGAATGGCCAGCTTTTGCGCAATGGAAGCCAGCTTCTGATCTTGAGCTTCCTGTTACGAAGACATGAGTTCAATAACAGCTCTCCCGGAACCGTTCTCCTTGAAGACAGCTACAGCTATTACCTCGAGTGACGCAGTGTCTTCCGTCCACATGCCAAAACTCTGGTGGAAGTACTTGTCCATGTAGTCGCTTCGAAAGGTTGGGCACAAGTCAAACTGCTCCGTGTCAGCTCCGATCACGAGGCCGACAGCTGATGGCGGGTACTTGAACATTCGCGCAGCGAGGGCGACAAACCGAGCGCTCCAAGATCGGTACATTTCTTGGCGCGCCGGCATGGGGATGGTCATCAGTCCTGCGATCACGTCATCGAGCGTCTTGGTCTTGTTGATTCCCCAAAGTCCGCCGACATACGACTCGCCAATGGCCACGAGGCCGTCGCTCATCCAATCTAGCCAAAACGAGTCGTCGCGCACAGTAAAGTCCTACGCATTCAAAGCACATGACAGTGTCATCAACCGCTGAGCACCATTTGACTGAGGATCAGACGTACGATAGACGGACGGATGCCGCCGCCAGCCAGCAGTCGAGTCATGATCTTCTTGGCGCTAAAGCGAAGCTTTGGGAGTGACAGTGATCGAACCAATCGCACGCTGAGCAGCAGACCTCCAGCCAGCGCAGTCACGAGATAGACCCAGAAGGAGCGCTACGAAAAGAGCGGCAGCAGGCAAATGCAGACAGAAAGCAAACCGTGAGGTGGTGTTTCATTCTCGAAAGTTACGCACTACGTTGTCGTAGAAGCCTACCTGATGCGCCATGACGCAGAAGAGCGGCACGGACAGGTTCAGCATGAGCTCCATCTTGTACGCGGCCTTCCAGAAGTGCTGTGAGCGAGGCGGAGAAAAGCGGTAGACGTGGTCCGCCTTGGGGAACATGCCTCCACCCACGACAAAGTGGCTCCACAGACGCGAAGAGCTACCACACAACAGAGCGTCAGACGAAAGCCAAGAAGCTACAGGGACCACGAGACCAAGGAGATCGTACATTAAGGCTGGGATGCTCATCCAGATGCGGACGATGGGCAGATAGCACGAGACCAGCAGCATAGGCACAAGCAGGTGGATGAGGAAATCGACCACGCGGGCGATGAAGCCGAGCACGGGCGAGCTCGCCCAGACGCCCAGCCAGCCGTTCATCACGGCCGTGAAGGCGTAGCGGTCGAACACGCGCAGCGTGTACCAGCCGACCATGATGGTGATGCCCATGGACGTGGCTATGCCCAGCGCGGCCTTCGACGCCAGCACGTGCGCCACCACCGTGAACACGAGCCAGCAGTTGGTGTACATCATGCGCACGTGCACAAGCGGCGGCAGCACCACGATCGTGAACAGCAGCAGCGACGCCAGCACGGCGTCAGCGCTGGCGTCCACGGCCGCGAGCTCCGCGTAGCTGCTGGCGACCGACGAGAAGCTCATCACAATCCAAAGTGGTGCCCAAGCCACACGTGTTAAATAACATATCAACACCTAGCTGACGTCGAGAGATAATTAATAAAACAACCCTGTCATGTGGATCCATGTTGGTAAAATGACCATGAATTAAGCTTGTGACCGAGGCTTGTACTCGATGCCGTCGATGGGCGAACGACTGTAGAGCACGACGGAGCGAGACCAGTTGGTCTTGCCCAGAGCCGCCTTGTACCGGAAGCGGCCCGTAGCAAGAAGGAACTCGTCGATTTTCTCCGCGACGTCTTCGCGGACTGCGATGGACTTGAACGAGGACGGGACCTCGACATGAAGGCGGTTCAGGCGCTTCTGCGCATTGCTGCGGATACCAAAGCAGAGCGAGTGAGTACACAAAATGCATCAACTAGACATCAGTTAGACGCACCGGTAGCACTTCCATGGCTGTGGCTCCACGATGAGGTGGTCAGCCATGGAGCTGACCTGCTCCAGGAACTTCCAGAGGCCGTCGTCTCCGTGGTTGAGATGGATCCACATCGTCACACTGAAGAGCGTGATCAGATTGAAAGACCGCTCAGAGGATGAGCTCTTGGCAGCTTCCAGAAACGCCTGGATGTCGTCCTTGAATGCATTGCTGGTGATATCGCCATGGCGGAACTGCACGAGATCGCCAGAGGACAGCTCCACGGGGTTTTTGGACGCCTTTTCGATCAGATCCTTGTCAATATCCATGCCCAGTACACACAGCCGCTTCCTGATGCCTGTGAGCTCCTGTTGCTGCGCCGGCTCTTCTGCTACAGCGTTGCTGCCACTGGTAGCATCTTTGGTAGCTTGTGCTTTCTGCTCTTTGAGCTGACGCATTGCGATGCCAGCGATCTTGGCCTTGGCGACCTTCTTGGACACGCCTTCCGCTTGGCCTATGCTCTTGCCATCGATCATGAGCTCACATGTGTACTTCTTGCGATGGCTGGTGCCTCCTTCGTCCGTGATAACGTACTCCACAGGCTTCTTCTCTGTCTGCATCAGCTCGTTCAAGGCGCTCACGCTGCTGTTGTCAAAGCTCGTGACGTCCGATGCGGAGTCCTGTGGCTGCGAGCGGCCACTCAGTGCATCATATAATGCAATCGTCAAGTCACCTGCATGTGCACACGTATTGAGCCGTTAGTATCACAGCCTTGCTTCAATCGGACCACAGTAATGAACGCCAATCCAACCTTCATTGCACCCAACGTCCAGCACCGTAGCTGCTGGAGCGTCGTCGCTTGAGCTCTGCTCTTCCCAGGACAGCAGCTCCTTGCGCAGAGCAGCGCACGTACGCCTGTCCATGAATCTCAGTCGCTCGTGCACGGGATTGAAGCTGTAGTACGCATGGAAGTTGCCCAGCACGTGGCCATCCACATCCATGGCTGCCAACGCCACTCGCCGTACTTGGATGGATTACTGTAAAACCCAAAACTCCATGTCAGAAAGTTTGGATTTTATTGCAATTTGAAATCTGTAAACTACAGGTAAGTTACCATATTTTATTTCGGTCTCGAATATCTCGATACAGTATCTCAAAATTCAAGATGAAACCTACAATAATCACTGCCTGGTCATCAGCATGGCGCGTGTGTCTCCAGAGCAAATCAAGGCTGGAGGAAACTGCTCTGCCAAGCACCGCGCACAACCTCTGACTCCGTTGCAGCTCGTTGGCAGCTTGTTCAACTGGTGCCTATGGCTATTCATCACATTCCTGATGCTCTCGCATCTGCTGACTGCGATCCGCAATACGACCACAGGCAAGATTTCATTCGTGTTTGGTCAGGACGTATCGCGTGGACTCTACAGCATTCCCGGCCAAAACGACGAGCCTCATACAGACCGAATAGTCGCCTGCGTGCGTCGCGGGAAGACTTTCAACGCAGTGAGTCTGAACGACGCCCTTAATTCCGGAAGCTCAATTGTGGAGGACGCGACTGGCTCCGCTATCCATGGCTATCGATTCGTGCATCGGACTGGCTTTGTTTTGAGTGATGATTCCAAACACCAGCGGACGCGAACGTGACGACTTGTGAATGCTTCCCTCTCTGGTGTGTTCCAAGCGTGTGAGCATCCCGGGTATACGAATCTCACGCGAGACAGTCTCCGCATCATGGACGGAAATACACTGACGAACATCCCGAATGCGCTTCCGCTCCTCATTATGCCGTACTGGGACAATGGATTGAATGCCCGAAGTGCGATTCCTGCGTGGGATGGCCACGCCTGCGTTTTCAGACTCCTGGGACAGTATGATGATTCAACTAGACCGCAAAAGTATCTTCTTGGAGTCAATCGAGCCGATCGAGAGACTACGACGGTTGCATGGCTCGGAAGACCTGGTGGAACGTGGAAAAATGGGTGGTACGAAGACACGCTTGGTATGCGCTGGCACAGTGATGTTGTTGCCAAGGAGGTTGGGAATACAAGCAGATTATTCCCACGCTACTTAGATCCTTCCATTGCTAAAGAATTGAATTACCCAATCAATTCGGAGTGTTCAACCACATTTGTGCCAAACACCTGGACCGCTGAACTCGCGAGTGTAAATCAACTAGCAACGAAAACATCTATTGCGATCTCAAACGGCACGCGCTTTGAATTGTTTTACTATCAATCCGACGGGGTGAAAGTTGTCACGTGCGTCTATGACTTTACAGATCTCGCCTCAAACATGTCAGTCGTGTTACTGTTATGTCGCTGGATGATTGCTATGGTGTCGTTGCAACGAGGATATATCAAGCGCGTCAGTAATTGGCATAGCTGTGGGGTCGGAAGTATCGCGCATTCGTCCAGCTTTACTTATTTGCCTATAGCTATGGTACCCCGTTTGAAATTGATTCTTGCCACTTTTTTCACTGTCGGTTGCGATTTTGAAGGGCCACAAGAAGCGCTGGGCGATACGTGGTTTGTGATGTACCCGTCCATTGTTAATGCCGTTCTCATCTATGCGAGTTTACTCAATATGGCTGCAAAGATCCTGCGTCGACGTTTGAGTGAGTGGATCTTCCCATTCACAATTGTGGCGTTGAGCGCCATGCACTACTTTCGACAGATCATATCATCGATTCCATTCCTCAATATTGGCGGACGAATGAATATGGCTGTTGATTCAGAAGACTTTGAGCGGCTGACACCAGTGGGCATGCTTTCTGCTGAAGTCCCTCTGCGGATCGGAGGCAATGTGCCTTTTGTACAGTGGCTAAAGCTACTGATCCTATCAATTAGCATTCTCTCATTGCTTGCATCAGAAAACATGTCGCTCCGGAGCAAGCGTTCACGAACCCACAAATCTTACGGGGTCGAGGAAACGTTGAAAATTCGAGCCTGCAATATTGGTGGCATTGGTCGATCTGTTACCCTCGAGATTCATGGCAGAGCGAAGAGTCCAAGCATGTTGAGTTCGTATGAATTAGTTCGACTGGGGTATATGGTGTTCGGCAATCGCTACTTGATAACGATCGAAGACTGGCTGGTACTGACGTCTACAAGATTATTTAAAAACATATATACTCTGTGGAATCATCGTATTATGGCGTTCCGAGTGTCTGAGGTGAAAAATAGCACAGATGACGAGAGATTATTTCAAGTGAGTTCTCACGGTGAACTTATGAGCATGTATGATCCAGTTTTGAACGGTATATCATGGTGGGAATCGACGCACGACCACTTCTGTGACTGTCATTTTTGCCGAGTTCAGAACGCTTGAGTTGAGCTGAGGGACGTTTACAATTGCGATTCTGAATATGATGCACTACATTTGACTACCTGTATCATATTTGTTAGCCAAGTCGTCGGCTACATCCTCTGCCTTGACCATCTCGACTGAACGGGCGGACAATACGAAATTTTAAACCTCAGATCGCCGTCGTACAAATTGCAGAAAAGGCGAAAAAGACTTTTCACTTGAGCAAATCACATCTGTTGACATGCTTTCTGTTTGCGGATGAAGTTGATACTCTGGGAAAACTTGCGTATCTAATTTCTCACAGCTTTATTGCTGATCATATGGTGCTTCTAGCAACCATTCACGAGCTCGTGAATCCGCTGAAAAAATTGGAGGAATCGACCGTTCAAGAACACGCCGCAGAATATCAAATCTTGAAAAAATTACTTTGCCGGCTGAGCCGAAGTACTTGAAATAGCAATAGAAACCTGGCTGATATTATCGACTGGAAAACTCATAAAAACGGTACTCTGTAGAATCCCGGATATGACATCAGTGCTAAAGACAGTTTAACACAAGCGCCGTCCAAGACGATAGCTTCCCACGAGCCACGCACGTAATCGATATCGTGCCAAATAAGCCATAGGAACCATGCCTGCAAATTGGACTAGAGATTGTGGATGCTGCAACGGTTGCTTCTTGGTCTCGTTGGCACTGTGATCCACTGTTGGTTGATCTAGACTTGAGCTGGGCGTGCTGCCAAATGAGGTTGTAGTCGATTTGGAAGGGCCGACATGAAATCACTCTTCCAAAATTAGCGCTTTCCACTCGCTATTGAGTGGAGGCATCTCACAGATCATGGAGCAATTGCTGGATGATGTGCCCGCATCAGGCTTCACGAGACTCGACCGTGCGAGTAATTTGATGTAGGTAAAGTTGACGGACAAAAGAGGCAGCAGTCACTGCGGAAAGCGCTCATGTGTGCTATCGAAATGGTTGCGCTGGGAATTCGCGCGCACCATTTGCTCGAATTGGTTTATGCGGTGAAGCTATTCTGAAGTTTGAGATGAAACTACTCCCAAAATCGGACGATAGAAATAAAACGACACTGTCCGAGGTTATAGCATCCTCTAATTGACAGGAATATGACGCATGTATGTCCAGTTCAGGTGAACAACCAGCAGCGGGGCATAGTGACCCGAAATGCCGAGAAGAAGCCACGTCCCCGACCAGCGATTTCTCCGGCGCAGCTCATTGGCGCCTTGATTAACTGGGGTCTGTGGTCGTTCGTCATGTTCCTCATGCTCTCGCAACTGCTCACTGCGTTTCGCAGTTCGACCACAAGGAATGTATCGTTCGTGTTCGGCCAGAATGTGTCGCGTGGATTGTTCAGCATTCCTGGCGAGAACGATGAGCCCTATTCTGATCGACTAGTTGCATGTGTACGTCGCGGAAAGAGCTTCAAAGCTATGAGCTTGAATGATGCTCTTGACTCTGGAAGCACGATCATAGAAGATTCCACTGGCTCTGCTATCAATGGATATCGTGTTGTGCGCCGAACAGGCCACACTCTAAGTGAAGGTTCCAAGCAGAAGTGGACGCAAACGTGTCGTCTTGCCAATGCAACACTTGATGGGATATTTCACTCTTGTGAGGCTCTTGGATACACGAACCTCACGCGAGACAGTCTCCGCATCATGGATGGAAATACACTCAAGAATATTCCGAATACACTTCCGATCCTCATCATGCCGTTTTGGGACAATGGACCGACGGCTCGAAGCGCCATTCCTGCGTGGGATGGCCACGCTTGTGTCTTCCGACTCCAGGGCCAGTACGAAGACCCCAGTAGGCCACTAAAGCTCTTTTCAGGCGTAGATCGAGCAATTCGAGAGCCGCGAACGGTTGCGTGGCTTGATCGACCTGGTGGTCAGTGGAAGAACGGATGGTACGAAGATACACAAGGTATGTGTTGGTGCAGCGATATCGTGTCCAAGGAGGCAACAAATGCTAGTGGATTGTTTCCACGCTTCTTTGATCCATCAATTAAGAAAGAGGTGTACTGCCCTATCGGCTCCGACTGCTCAACCACGTATATTCCATCCACTTGGAGTGCCGAACTCGCGAGTGAAATCCGCTTTACAACAGAAACTTCGATTGAAATTTCGAACGGCATGCGCTTTGGACTGTTTTACTATCAATCCGACGGTGTGGAGATTGTGACCTGCGTTTACGACGCTGCAACGCTCATTTCGAACGGATCAGTCGTCTTATTACTGTGGCGCTGGATGATCGCCATGCTGACATTACACCGAGGATACATCAAGAACGTCAGTGAATGGCACAATGCCGACATTGGCAGCATTGCGCATGCAACCAGCTTTACTTATCTGCCGATTGCCATGGTGCCTCGCTTGAAGATGATTCTCGCAGTGTTTTTCACTATTGGATGTGACATTGAAGGCGCTCAAAAGGCGCTCTCAGAGTCATGGTTTGTGGTGTATCCATCCATTGTCGATCTCGTTCTCATCTATGCAAGTGTGCTAAATTCGATCGCTAGATTCTTCCGTCGACGTACTAGTGGCTGGGTTGTGCCGCTTACAATTGTGATTCTGAGCGCCATGCACTACTTTCGACAGAATTTGTGCTCGCTTTCATTCTTCAGTCGTAGCGGTCGATTGAGTACGATAGTTGACTCAGTTGAATTTGAACGGCTGACTCTGTTCGACATGCTTTCTCCTGATGTCGCAGTGCGAATGGGAGGTAACGCACCGATGATACTATGGACAAAGTTGGTGGTCTTATCTCTAAGTATTTTCTCACTGCTTCTGTCCGATAACATGGCGCTGAGTAGCAAACAATCACGAGCTTGTATATTATCCGGCGCTGAAAAAGCACTCAACATCCGTGCATGCAACGTTGGCGGTATCGGTCGATCTAGAATACGTCGTGCAAAAGTGTTGGGCTCGTATGAATTACTTCGCCTGGGCTACGTGGTATTTGGGAACCAGTATTTGATGAAAATAGAAGACTGGCTGATCTTATCGACAATGAAACACGCAAGGAACGTTTATTCTCTGTGGAATCACCGAATAATGACATTCAACGTGTCGGAGATAAAACGTGGCGAGAGATTGTTCCACGTGAGTCCGCATGGCCAACTCATGAGCATTCACGATCCAGTGCTGGGCGCCTTACCATGGTGGGATATCGATGCGCGTCCACTTCAGTAGTGCACTGAGTATGATTTGTATTTGTTGCATTTTGAATTCGTCACTTCCGTTAAAACTCGTGCACGCTGTCATTCACAATGTTTTGAGCGCTACTAAATGCCAGTTGTTCTGCACTCCCTTGATGTAAGTTTTCTAGTATATGTGATCTGGCGCCGAGGGGATTTACCAGGTAGTGTGTTTCTAGTACGAATATCGTCCTCCAATGATTCTGCCATGGCGCCCCTGCGTCAGTTCACTTATTCAACAACAGCTTGTCAGCCGATCCTTGCCAAAAATCCCTTACCACGCAAACATAGAAATCAGCACGCGTTTTGGATTGTTCTACTATTGATCGGACGGTGTAAATATTATCACTTGTGTCTATAACTTTGCAGCACTGGTCTCGAACATGTGAGACGTATTTTCATGATACTGCTAAGCTACACAGAAGATATAACAAGGCTGTCAGCAGTTGCATAGCTGTGGAATTGGAAGTATTGCCCATGCTTCCAGCTTTACGTGTCTGTTGTACTGGCTGAAGTTGATTCTGGCCGCGTTTTACACTGTCGGGTGCTACTTTGATATGCATGGTTTGCGATGCACTCGTTCATTGTGGATTTTGATCCATCTTTAAATTATTCTCCGCAACACTCAATCTTATAAACAAAAGAGCAATCACGAGTGTTACTGCAGTGGATGAGCATCGATATCCCACCATGGTAAGGCATCCAACACTGGATCATGAGCACTCTTAAGTTGACCATAGGAACTCACTTGGAACGAAATCTCGTCTGCTTTCGCCTCAGACACTTTAAATGTCATGATTCGGTGATTCCAGAGAGAGTAAACGTTTCTAAAAGACTTCATAGTCGATAAAATCAGCCAGTCTTCTATCGTCATCAAGTAGCGATTCCCAAATACCAGGTAACCCAGGCGAAGTAGCTCATAGGAACTCAGCATGTTAGCATGACGTGCTTGAGACGCGCCGATACCACCAACATTGCACACACGAATATTGAGTGCTTTTTCAGCGCCGGATAGAATGTGAGCTTGTGATTGCTTACTGCGTGGCGTCATGTCTTCCGACAGAAGCAGCGATACAATACTGATGAATAGAATCAGCAACTTCGCCCACAAAATTATCGGCGCATTACCTCCCATCCGCTTTGCGACATCAGGAGAAAGCATGTCGATCGGTGTGAAACGTTCAAATTCATACGAATCAATTGTCGTACTCAGTCGGCCGTCAAGTTTGAGGAGCGAAATTAAGGATATGCGTTGTCGAAAGTAGTGCATAGCGTTCAGAATCACAATCGTAAATGGAAAGGTCCAGTCACTCATACGTCGGCGAAAGAGCCTAGTCAACGTATTGAGGAGGCTTGCATAGATTAAAACAAAATCGACAATCGCCGGATAAATCACAAACCATGACTCACCAAGAGCCCTTTGTGGCCCCTCAAAATCGCACCCGATTGTGAAAAACGCAGCGAGAATCATTTTGAAGCGGGGATACATTGCAATCGGTAGGTAAACAAAGCTGGACGAATGCGCGATGCTTCCGATCCCAGCGCTATGCCAGCCACTGACGCGCTTGATATAACCTCTGTGCACCAATATCATGGCAATTATCCATCGATACAATAACGAGACCACGGACATGTTCGAGACGAGACCTGCAAAGTCGTAGACGCAAATCACAATTTGCACACCGTCCGATCGATAATAGAAAAACCCGAAGCGCGTGCCATTTGATATCGCAATCGAAGTCTCTGCTGTCAAGCGAAACTCACCCTTGAACTCGGAAATCCAATTGAATGGAGCAGTGATAATCGAACAACTAGAGTTTATAGGACAATTGAACTCTTTTTCCAATGCAGGATCAAAGTAGCGCTGGAATAATCCGTGATTGTCACCTGATTGCATTGCAGCGACATCGCTGTACCAACGCATGCCTTGTGTGTCTTCGTACCATCCATTCTTCCACTGACCGCCAGGCCGATCAAGCCACGCTATTGTTTTAGCCTCTCGAACACTTCGACTGACCCCAGCAACTTACTTGTTAGTCGCTGTCGGATTCTCGTATTGGCCATGAAGTCTGAACATGCAGGCGTGTCCGTTCCACGCAGGAATCGCGTTTCGAGATGTCACTCCATTGTCCCAAAATGGCATGATAAGGATCGGAAGAGCATTCGGGATATTCGTGAGTGTATCTCCATCCATGATGCGGAGACTGTCATGCGTGAGGTTTGTATAACCAAGATCCTCACATGCTCGGTATATTCCACTAAGTGTTGCATTCATAAGCCGACAAGTCTTCGTCCATTGCTGCTTGGAATTTTCGCTTAGAGTGTGGCCTGTTCGGTGAACGACTCGATAGCCATGGATAGCGGATCCGGTTGAATCTTCTACGATGGTGCTTTCTGATGCTAAGGCGTCACTCAAGCCCATGGCCATGAAATTCCGCCCGCGGCGCACACACACGACTGATCGGTCTGTGTATGGCTCGTCATTTTCGCCGACAATGTTGTATACACCACGTGACACATCTTGGCCGAATGCGAATGTGATCGCGCTTGTCGTCGTGTCACGAACCGTAGTCAGCAGCTGCGAGAGCATCAGGAACATTATAAAAATCCACAGACACCAGTTGAATAAGGCACCTGTGATCTGTACCAGAGAAAGCGGCGATCGTGACCATTGAATTTGTGGGCTCTTGGATCCATTGAACATGAGCTGCGGATACACACGTGTCATTTTTGAGAATGAGACGGACTCGGTCGTCACAGGCATCCAGTTCTATATATATGTTTAAGAAAAAAATGTTCACGGTCTATCTATATGTAGTACGAAAAAGTTGGGCTTTTGGTGGCCAGGTGAAACCGTACTTTATTAGCTTTACCAAACGCCGCAATACCGCTCAAGATGGCGAAGAACTCAATGCTGCCTAGGATTGCTCTTTTGGCTAAGGTAATGCAAGCGCTAACGACGACACGTGCATAATACAGCTGCTCTGCGTCAACTACTGCGGCCTCTGGGGCTTGCCGCTGGAGCCGGTGCCAACGCTGTGGCCTACAAATCCCAGCGGTTAGCGGCCGCAAGAGCTGGTGTGAACTACCCGTCGATTTCCTCGACCTCGGTGAGGCACATGAACGTAGACGTGTTCATCTAATCGCCCAGCAGCGTGATGCCCAAAGGGGCAAGGATGCCAGCCTATCGATCGCAACGTACCGTCAGCAACGGATCTGTCAAGTTATTTGACCATCTTTATAAGGCATAAAGATTTACGACAAGAGCTCTCAATCCTTGGCGAACGGATTGCATATCATAGCAATACACACGACTGACTGTAGCTTTAAATATGAAGTACTGTACACGTATAAGTTCACTATTCCTCCAGCGCATAGAGTGCGTACGATGCCGTAGGCGAGACGCTCGTGGACGTCTCTTGGCTGTAGTACACACTGTGCTTGGCGATGTCTTCACGGTGACGCCAAGTCTCACTCCATGTTCATCAGCAACCGTAGATGAACGTCTGCCAGCTTATCCAAAATTGAGACGCTCAGTAGGTTCGCATGCTTGGGGCATTATTTACTGTAAGTAAGGTCGCATAACCAACCCCACACACACGATCAGGAAGGATTTTTCGAATTCTCTGGTGCTTCTGGCCACCAAAATGGACCGGTATGTGCGGTATTTCCCAGAAAATTCAGGATAACTTTAACTATACGAATAACCTCCTCACGCCTCGGACGAATATACCGGTGCCGAAGCGGTAATTTCGGTAGCCATACTTCTCATCAGTTTCGGCGAAGTCGGTATACCGGTATACCGACTTCTCGTTGCGATCTTCTCGAAATCGCGAAGCACAAGTTGCCCTTCGCAATCAAAACTTCGCTGCCGGGCAGAGTGAATGTATTTTGCTTCGTTTTCTTGAGCTGTGATTGGTAAATATATCAGCAAGATTTTATCTGGCTGAAAAATTATAGCCAATGCAAAATGAGCTTTAATTTTGCCCAGTAAAATGCATAGAAAGAGAAGTTCAAGAGTGGAGGAGTCAGGTTGGGTTTGTTCGCCCCAATTTTATTTCATTTCAGGCGAAGCAGTAAAACCTCGTGAAGTCACTTCACTTCGCCCCTTTTTGGGCGAAGTGAATAAACCTTGAGAAGTGACTTCACGAGGTTTTACTGCTTTGGCGAAGAGACCTTCGCCCAAAAAGGGGCGAAGGTCTCTTCGCCAAAACTTCGTCCGAGGCGTGAACCTCCTTGAAGAAGGATCAAGGCGTCAAGTATGACTGCAGTCATGCTGCTCTGACCCATGGAGTGGAAAATGCCTCCTTTTCCAAAATCAAGAATATCATTGAAGGAGACAGCTTCGAACCGAGTCTGGTTCCGCATGGTTGATGCAGCAGTCGACCAAGCGTTAGGTTTAGCCGACACCGTTTGTTGTGATCAAGATGCGAATGTAGGCG
>JAADXR010000229.1:0-45019 GCA_023337935.1 Elongisporangium anandrum
GGGGGCGGTTCTTGCTGGAGCGCTGGGCTGGCTCGTGCTCAACAAACGGCCACACGCCGATCTTTCCATCAAATAGGCACTTCCCATGCGCGTCAAAACGTGGTCGTGCAACGGCGACGAGTACCATGACTTTCTCGATGAAACGCTTGCTCTTAGTGGCCTTGAGCGGCTCTTTCTCGTCAGCCGAAAGATAGTACTTCTGCCCGTCAGACTTGATAAAAAACCATTTTTCGTCGACATGAACGTAGTCGAGCATAGAATCGAACTCAAATGCACCTTCACGTGTCACGCGAAGAAACGACAGTGCATGCTTGATCCTGTCGAGGCGATGCTTCGTCGTCAACAGCGGCTTCAAGGAGGCTGTGTGGTGTCTGATAACACCGCGCTTTAATAGGTCGTGTACGGTACTTTTGGGGATACCGTTTTTCTCCGATAAAGTACTGATGTTGGTACGTTCGCAGAGTGGCACCGCCTCAATGGACTTAGTGATGGCGGCCGTCTGCTCCGCGGAATACTTGGTCATTCTGCCGTTTTTTGGGAGTGCACCGCTGCAATTGACGCAGCGTGCGTCAGAGGAGATGAGCCACCTGTAGACGTGCCACGCTTCCAGATTCTCGAGTTGAGCAGCGGAAATCCGCTGCGACGGCAGTGATCGCACCGTGCCCGAGGACGCCGTCGATTGAAAGAGCAAGCAGACGGAGAAATATTTCCTCCCGCTCTGCGTTGGTGAAGTTCTTGGTAGCGCATGTTGAGTTGTTTGAGCGTGGCGGCATTTTTGCTAATGATTTTTGTATGTATGTACATTTGAAAGGCCGAGGCTAAGCGAGTTCTGCATGTAAACGCGCGCAAAAGGCGGCAATCGATAGGAAATTCTTTTTAGCGTAGTATCCACCAATCATATTTCTTCGTGCGAGTCTTATAATGATATTCTTGGTTCAGAAAAAAAAGTGGACTCTTTGGCCCGGACGGAGGTAGTATTTATTAGAAGAATAGACTCAGATCTAGCATGGATATCACAACCGACTCTGGACACGCACACAAGGGGTATCAAAAACCTTTTCAAACAAGACGAGACAATGTGAGTCCATTAGTGTACAGTTGTCTTTGCGTGGCTACGATAGTTCAGCCGCTTAAGGTCCACGTTCATGTCGGTTTCGCGCAGCTTAAGTGTACGTATGGACTCCGATCCTCGTCATCATAGAGAACCAGAAGCCATGTGGTAAAGTGGACGTGTCTGAGTGCATCCAACCAGCATCTGAATGCCTTACCATGAAATCCTAGGTACAGAATGCCTACCGTACACAATTCACCAAAATGCACGAAGACAAGAGATCTGTTTTGTACGGACAATTTTACAATAAAAGGTGTACATGCAGAAAAATGAGTGGATTGTCATTCATTTTTTATACTACTACTGTAGTATTCCATTTCTGCTTATGATGGATGCGTACAGATTCGAGCTCGTCCTTCTGCAGGACCCCAAGTACCGCGGATGATTTTTTGTTCGAAGATTCGATGGTCGTGCATCCTCATGGTCAAGCCAGGCGAAGTAGGATATATCCGGCGGGACCATATCGCGATAACTGATCACTAGCGATGCGTGTACGGCGGATGGTGCCTATTTTGCTGAGTGTGCGGTTCGTCAGATCTATTGAAGATCCACATCGCATCCCGCTTCTTTTGACTGGTGTTTTATCAGCAGAGGCCACGGGAGCGGCTGCGAAAGAAACTCCACTGTGTTGCGAGGGAGGGACCTCTGGCGCAAGAGAATAATCAATTTGCTTCCATGTGGCTGCACTTATTCCTCAACTTGCTACGTTCCGCATACCGTTGGCCTCCCACCATCATGCTTGGCCCCTCGTTCCCCCTACCAAGGGGCTACTTTGGCGACGTGCACATCAGCGCTGCCTACCGCCATCACCTGCGCGAGACGGCTCACGTGGACGTAGCGCTCACGCTTATGGCTGAGCGCGACTATGCTGCCCGAGGGCGCCGAGTCGAGTCAAACAAGTGGAAGTTGGCTCGCCAGAAGCGAGAGCTGTGTATCTACCGCCGCCGCACACGATCCCTCGAGCCTGGATCGGAGCGTCCCACGATGTTTGGCTGCGGGCGGCTCGAAGGCTCGCTGGAAGATGTGATCTACGGATCGTTCAGCCGGACACACGAGGAGTTCAACCTGCAGACTGGATTCATGGATCTATCTGTGCGCGATTGCGCCGTTCTGCAAACCCTCGAGACTGCGACGTCGGACGACACGCTCCACTATCTGGGACTCAAGTGGATGGCGACCAGTCTGCCCCTCGCCAAGCCCCGTGACTGGTGCTATCTTGAGACCATGGGTATTTCTAGAGACGACGAAGGCGAATTGTACGGCTACATTGTCATGCGGTCCGTGAATTTGTACGACTGTCCGACTTTCCAACCCAAAGTGGCAGTGCGTGGCCAGTTGTTCTTCACGTACATCTTTCGCGAGAGCGTCAAAGGCATGGTCGATGTCTACGCTCGAGGCCTGTTCGACCCGGAAGGAGAGGTCAGCAGGACCTGCTCAGTTCTGCTCACGTCCGACGCCTTCTTTGGGCTCTTCAAGGCCGTGACCTGCGCTGAGGCCAAGAGACTCACGCGATTGGCAATGAGCATTCCCAGATGCAGTGACCAGCTTGTCGTTGGAACTCGGTGCTCCATGTGTGCTGCTGGTCAGAGGATCTTCACATCTCTCCGGTGCTGCAGAGTATGCCGATCCACTGTCTGCCACAAGTGCTGCGTCAAGAAGAGCGTGTTCGTGGGTCTGGACTTCACCGTGCGCAAGATTCAGTGCTGTACCAACTGCATCATCAAGGCCAAGGAGCTGGGACTCCGATCGGAGCACCAAGATGAAGAAAGCGAAGCCTACCGACTGCAGGAGTTTTCGTCCACGTCCTACGAGAGCGCGGATTTGTTCACGGGCGAACGCAGCCCCACAGCCGACCACACCATGTCCATGTATTCGCAGAGCCGCTTATCGCTGGAAGACATCGAGGAGACCTCGACGCTGCCGAGTCATGACGACACCGTGCACTTTGACGTCTACGAGCCTTCATCCACCGCTCGCGAGCGGTCCTGGGGATCGATCGTGGTCCCGCCAATGTTCGTGGGCTCGCCGCTGCTGGACTTCCCGTCGAGCCGAAGACGCCTGACTCAGCAGCAGGTGCTGTTCATCAAGATGCTGGCGCTTCAGCACGCGTCCATCCACGCGTACGAGATGACTAGGGCCAACCACGAGCTCATGAAGAACAGCTGCTGGTCTCTGTGACCGCAGAGAAACGAGAGAGTAGGTGGGAATGAAGTTGCTGTAAGTATACTCGGAAAGTGTTACTGTGGACGTTTCTTTCCTCGTTGTAATGGCGAAAGGCTGACAGCTACGTATCAGACTTTGCGGCTTTTGTGTGGCCGAGCGAAGTGGGAGGCGATCAGTTTTATGTGTCCGGACAGAATTCGCATTGGTTCGACAGCAGACAAGCGATTTAATTTCGTGGATGGACCGCAGCAAACTGAAGTATTGGACATCGAAGTTGCGTTGCCTTCAGAAACAAGATGACGAAAGAGCGCACGACAGCAACCATCATGCGTCAACCCGAAATGGTGTAAGCATGGAACAGCTGGGTGATGTACAACTGCGCCAAACGCCAAGAGTCCGATCAACTGAACGGGTGCGTCGGACATCTTGTTGCATGCGCATAGGGTGCCTTTAGTCATCTTGCGCCATTGATCGCACGCGAGTCAATCACAGCTGAACGCATTATCCTATATAAGTCCGGAGAACCCTGACAACATCAACTTGTTGGCGCTCTGGATGTGCTCTCACCACGGTGATCAGCGAGCCAAGGCGCTCCGAATCCACTCAGATCGAGGATGAGCGCCATCCCGAGCTTGATGCTGATGTCAGGGTCTTGCGCAGCTGATCAAGAGTAAACTTAACGCTAATCCACGCTCTCTGGCTATCTAAGGTGAGCCACCGGCCCGTTTTTACGAGGTTTTACAGCCAGGTTGTATAGACAGTGTTTTAGAGCAGATTTTTACTTTGCACTTTCGCTGGTGCTAAATCTGCACCGAAACTCTAAAACGCACACTCACCAACTAAAACCATGATGATGCCGAGCCACAGAATAGTGAACCCCACACCCAGCAGCAGCTGGGACATCTGGCCGTTCCAAAAGGGGCATAGTGAAATCCATACAAACGCAAGTGAGGAGCTCCTGGAGTGCCACTCTCGGCCGAAGATGCACTGGCCCCCGGACAGGCCCGCGGGCCGCCGAGCCAGCCACTCGACTGTTTAGTGAGCGGTGCTGTACGGTAGGCTCTGTAGCGTCTATGTGAGGCTGCCGGCGGGAGGAAGGCGGAGCAGGATTTGAGTTGGCTCAGGTTTACAGTACACACATTATTCAATCCGAACCAAGTGAACCACAATGGAGAGCGCGCGGCCGCGGTTCCCGCTGCCCAAGGGCTTCTTTGGGGACGTGGCGCTGGACGCCAAGCATGAGAGCCACTTCCGCCACATCGTGCGGACGCAGGTGCAGTCGGCGCTGGCCGAGGAGGCGCATTTCGTCCACGCGCAGCAGCGCGTCATCGACGAGTCCAAGTGGAAGCTGGCGAAGCAGGAGCAGCAGCTGCGCATCTACCGGCGCCGCAAGGCCGCCAAGAGCTCCGTGACCGACCTCAAGTACCAGCCCAGCATGCTCGGCACGGGCTACATGTCCACGGGCACGATCGAGGATGTGATCTACGGCGCGTACGACCGCACGCACGAGGAGATGAAGATCACGGCCTCCTTCGTGGACGTCAAGACGGCCGACTGCACCGTGCTGCACACCATCGAGACGGCGACGCCGGACGACCCGTTCCACTACCTCGGCCTCAAGTGGATGCTCACCAAGTTCCCGGGCGCGCTCGTGGTCAAGCAGCGCGACTGGTGCTATCTCGAAGGCATGGGCATCGAGACGGACGAGAAGGGCAACCGCTACGGCTACCTGGTCACGCACTCGGTCAAGCTCTTCAACTGCCCGCCGTTCCACCGCAAGGTGGCGCTGCGCGGACAGCTCTTCTTCACGTACATCTTCCGCGAGACCGACTACGGCCACGTGACGGTGTACGCGCGCGGCATGTTTGACCCGGTGGGCGAGCTCACGCGCAACTTCGCGGTGCGCGCCACGGCCGAAGTCATGTGCGGCATCATCAAGGCCGTGCAGTGCGCGCAGGCCAAGAAGCTCACGCTGCTGGCGCTCATGAACACGGGCTTCAGCTACGACCGCGTGGGCAGCAAGTGCTCGCTGTGCACGCGCTCGGCCGGCAGCTTCAGTCCGCTCAAAGCCTGTCGCGTCTGCGGCCACACGATCTGCAAGAGCTGCTACAGCAAGAAGCGCATCTTCGTGGGCTCGCACCGGTCCGTGTGCAAGGTCGTGTGCTGTCCGGACTGCATCCTCAAGGCCTCGGCCATGAACGTGCGTCCGGCCGAAGAAGCCTTCTCGATCCTCACGGAGTACTTCCTGCCCGAGCACACGGTGTCCCTTGCGGCCAGCGAGCAGTCGAGTCCCAGCATGGCCACGCAGCGCAAGGACACGCTCCAGTCCAGACTCCAGCGGATCAGCAGCTCGTCCAGCGGCCTCTCGGAAGAGACAATCGACGCCATGCTGGCACGGTCCGAGTTCGGGAAGCCCCCGAATCCGGACGACGCGGTGGCTGTCGTACTGGACGTTGATCTGGGCAGCAGCGACGGCGACAGCGCCCCCATCGCACCGAAACCCGTGGAGCCCAAGCCTTTCCAGTATGAGTGCAAGGAAGTCACGAGCCGAGCGATCATCCGTCGACCGATCCAGCTCTACGACCAGTCCAGCGTTGCGGTCTCGCCGCAATACGAAGCGGCGCAGCGTCGCCGGGCCTCGCTCTACGAGCAGCTCGTGGTGCTGGAGAAGGCGGTGAAGCAGGTGCACGACATCACGCAGGCCAACGAGGAGTTCATGGACCACGCTCTGTAGAGACAAGAGTTGAATGCGCTCAAGACATCAACTTGATTCATAGTGCGAGAGTGGGACTGGCACGCATATCAGCGCCTTGATATGGTCAGCGCCAAGGAAGGCTGACGCACGGCATGCGTGGCGTGCTCCAGAAGAACAGAAGATCGCCGCCACCAAGTGGATCGGCGACTCAGAAGACAGACCTGCTGGTGTCAGGCGGCGCACGTGCTGATTCTGCCGAGGAAGAGCCAGCCAAAGACCCATCCTCTTGCACCACGAGGTCTGACAAGACAGACTCCACTCAATCACGGACTGCAGCTGCAGGTGGATACGGCTTTGGTCTCCGGCAGCCAACCAATCAATCCATCCGCCGCCTCGCGTGCGTCTGAATTGCTGTGACGATCGCGTCTGTCGTCAGGTGGCTTCGAATATAGAGGTACAAGGCTCGATACTGATGTATTAACGTCAGGTGACACCGTAAAGAACATGCTCTTGTTCGTACAAACTCCCTCCAACGTGCGCTCATTTTCACGTGGTCGTGCCCGTTGCGACGGCACATTGCGTTGTGTTCCATGAGCCAGTGTTCTTCTCTTCTGGCCAGTCCCGGCTGCTGCAGAAACAAGTCCCGGCTGCCCAATGGGTCACGCGCAAAGGCTTGTTCAAGTTACAGTTGCATCGATTACACCAGCCGCAGTGTTCACGTTTAGAATCCAATCAAGAACCCAAAGGCGATCTCTTGCTTTGGGTGTAAAGAGTGTGGATACTCTGGAGAGTGAATTGCGTGTCGCGGCTGTCGCTCTTTCATGTCAACACAGTCACTTTCCAGAGGCAAAGGCTCTGCAGGCTGCAGTAGTCGCCCAACTCGACAGGACACATCTCCAGTGACGCCAGAAGTTTGCGTCACGGCCAAGCATCCCCCTGTTCGTTGAAGCTGCTTCCGAGCCACTGTGCAGTACTGTACAGTCACTGGAATGAACACCGATCATCGTATACGGGCGGCCTTCTTTCTTTTCGTCTGAAGAAGTGCTCGCTCACAGTGGTACCGTGCTTGTCGAGCATCGTACATCGTACATTTGGTGGCCAATTGTACTCGTGCAGTATTTTCTGCACCATGGACAGTACGTACAAATGTGTGACTTGAGAAGATGACCGCGGCGTCCTCCATTGAGGAGGATGTGCCGCCTGGCAGTGGGCCACAGATCAGTGGTGGTGGAGGGAACCAAGATGGGAGACCATTCACGAATCGGACGCCATTGACAGCCATGACCGGCACCAGTCCAGTGTTCCCGCTGCCCAAGGGCTACTTTGGACCCGTGACCCTCAGCTCCGGCCAGGAGTTTCATCTGCGCGAGATCGTGCGGCTCGAGATCGCGTTGGCGCTCAAGGAAGAGGCCAAGTTCGTGCATCAGGACCGGCAGGTGGACGCGGCCAAGTGGCGACTGGCCAAGCAGAAAAGCGGCCTCGCAGTCTACCGCCGCAAGTCCCGGTCGCTGGAGGCCGGTTCGTCCAAGCCCAGCATGCTGGGCGTGGGCCAACTGGACACGACGCTGGAGGACCTCGTCTACGGCGTTTGCGATAAGTCCCACGAGGAGTTCCGCATGACTGTGGGCATCACGTCGTCCGCGGCGCGAGACTGCACTGTGCTGCACTCTCTCGACGTCGGCGTGCCTGAAGATCCGTTCCGATACCTCGGCATCAAGTGGGCGCTCACGAGCGTGCCCATGGTGCGCAACCGCGACTGGTGCTATCTCGAGGCCGGAGGCATCGCGTACGACGAGCACGGAGAGAGGTACGCGTACATCGTCACCCACTCGATTGACCTGGCCAACTGCCCGCCGTTCCCGAAGCGAGTGGCGCTGCGAGGCAAGTTCTACTTCACGTACATCTTCCGCGAGTGCGCGCAGCAAGGCGTGGTGAACGTCTTTGCGCGCGGCCGGATCGATCCGAGTGGCGAAGTGCTGCTACGTATAGAGACGCTCATCACTGCGCACATGATCACGGCCATTGCGCGTGGGGCGATCAGCGCCGAGGCCAAGAAGCTCACGATGTTGGCGTTGAACCAGCTGAAGGAGTCCAAAGCAGCGCCAGTCGACAAGTCCTGCTGCTTTGTCTGCAACAGCACAAGCGGCGTGTTCGCGTCGCTCCGCTCCTGTCGCATCTGCGGCCTCGTGCTGTGCTCGCGCTGCTACGTCAAGAGATACACGTTCGTGGGTCCGAACCGGCAGCTCTGCCTGTCCGTGTGCTGCCCCAAGTGCGTCGTGCGGGCGAAAGAGATGGTCATCCGGCCGCAGGACCGGTCCTTCCTGATGAAGAGCGACCGGTATCTGCCTCAGAAGTCCGACGTGATCGCGAGTCCGCGCCAGAGCGACGTGAGCTGTGAGGACTTAATGGAGCTGGAGGCCGAGAAACTGGGTGAAGACGTGGATCTCGAGCCTTGAAGTAAAATTACGAAGTAAAATAAAAGCGCGTTTGTTACATTAGTTAACAGAAAGAGTTACATACAACCCATGTGGCCACATGAAGTGATTGGCATGAGGCAGCTCCACCAGCAGCAGCGGTCGCTGTCTCCAGCGGTGCAGGACGCGCTCTTCTCCTACTGGCGACTGCCTCAGTGCCAGCGCCTGACCATGGAAGCCCAGGTACCGTCCATGGGGCTGGCCCCTGAGCAGCCTTTGCAGCTTCGGACCGACTGGGCTGCATTCGCATCACGTCTCACGTCCTGCCAAGCGCCGGAGGCTGTTCGGCCGACCGAAATGGCGTGGGCAATCGCACTCCAAGCGGAAAGCCTCGTGAACCAAGCTCAGCAGGCGTCGTTTTGGCGGTCGGATGCGCTCCGGAGACTCGGAGTGACCCATTCCGCCCAGCTGGAGCGTCTGGTGGATATCATGAGCGACGAATGCGGAGACTTCTACCTCTCGTTCACAGTTCTCATCACGATCCTGGAGCGTGCGCTATACGACGTATATCATGAGCACGAGGAGCAGACAGCCACGGTAAATGGCAGCAGCAAGACGCCGGTCAAGAAGAAGAAGAACCTGATCCTGCGAGACCTGCTGCAGTCCGAGACGCTGCAGCGAGTGCTCCCAGACGGCCTGCTGCAGCTTCTCAAGATCCTGTTCCTGCCGTCGGGGCTCAATCTGCGCAACCTCGTGTGGCACGGCTTCGTGATCCCAGCGGACGTCCCCAAGTGCTGGGGCGCTCTGACGTTCGTGCTCATCGTAGCTGTCGCTGAATACTTGTCCGCTGATGAAGACACACACAGCAGCTCCTTGTTCAGCATTCACGCCTGCGACACTCGATTCGTGCTCGACGACAGCTCAGCGCTGCCAAAGTGGACGCGTGGGTCGCTGGATTCGCTCATCGAGATGACAACGAGCTCTAGGTTTGTGCCCAGCGGCCGCATGTGTCTGGTGGAGCGGGCTCTTCGGGCTCTCCTGATCGATCAAGACGAGCTGCTTTTCCTGTTCGTGCTTCTGCCAGTGCTGGAGCATGCGGTGCGTCTGGAGTTTCTGCGCCTGAACCAACTCAAGTACGACATCTCGAGCGAGTACGGGTGTGCGCAAATCGATGCGTACTACTCGACGCTCGACGGATTCGGCCAACGCGAGAAGCACCAGGTGCTGCTGCATCCACGAGTCCTGCTGGGCGAGACTGGTAGCTCTTCAGACGACACCAGATCCATCAACGCTCTGTACGGCGATCTGCCCGTGGCGAGTCTCGCGGTCTGGCTCGACTTGTTCATGATGGCGTCAGGACCGAATCTCCGCGCTAAGCTCTGCCATGGAGAGGCCTCTCTGGCCACACTCCTGCAGCCCCGAGCGAAGGAGGCTCATTCTATGGATGATAGGCCACCGATCTCCGTAGCCAGCCGTCTCGTGTTGTGCTCGTGGCTCGCTGTGTGCGACCACAAGAGAAAGTCAGCGGAAAACGGATCTTCCGAGCAAGCTCTGGCCTCTACGATTGATCCATTCGTGGCTTCGTATTCCAGCTCGTTCCACCCGTTCTTCCAGCTTCGACGTGCATTGAGCGCCACGCAATTACGCGTGTGGGACTTTGCTGTGTTTCGCCAGCGCTGGAGTGCGCTTCGCATGGTGCCATCGGGTGGAGATGGCGATGAGCAAGTCCTCATGCGCGTCGAGTTTCTCCATGCAGATCTGGTAAACGACGAACAGCCATTCTCGCTAACAGACAAGGTTTCGCGCATTGACGTCTTCCGGGCGCTATTCGCTAATAATCTGCCTCTGAAGCCTCGCAGTGACGGCTTCGTATCACTACTCGTGGAGCTCAAACAAACGCTGGAGACCGTTTCGACTGTGCTGACTCAGCACTTTGAGAAATACCACAAAGACCACTATCTCCACGAAGGCCCCTCGTGCACGTTGCTGTCTCAAGATCTGATATTTCACGCGAATGTGGTTGCTGATGGGATTCATGAAGTCGAATTGCCCTTGCCGCGCTCGTTGGAAGCGCTTATGCTGGCGCTAGGTGACGAAGAAGGTCTCAGCGCAGCCTCGTGCATGATGGAGATCATTTTGTCCTGCACACGATCGCTCGATACTTTCAAGCAGCGATTCGAGCAATTGCACGCCATGATTCGGGCAGGAACTGCGCGAACGAACCACCGGCGATCGTTTCTGCGCAGCGTGTTCTTCATTCCGGTCTTTGAGCAGCTCCAGCTGGTGTGCTTGAGCCTCGTGGAGCACCAGATCGTTTATCTCGCAGCGCGTGCCACTCGTGAGTCAATGACAAACGAGGAACAAGCTTCGTCAAAGTGTCCGTGCGATCGCCAGGTTGAGAATGTGCAGACGAAGCTGCTGCAGTTCGTCACAGCGTTTGAAGGTTGCACCGGAAGCGCCGAGGCCTCGCAGAAGAGCAGTGACAAGGCGCTTCAACTGGCTGTGCAGTTTTTGAACTCAAAGGCGATCAAGTCGGTCCTTCGAGCGTCTATCTAATGCGATGGTCTGGTCAATTGGCTGAATGGCGTGGCCCAGCCAGTCATGAAATACTCTCGTCAGCAGTTTGAATCGATGGAACTCCTTGGCCATGGCGTATTTGCCGTCGGTCAGGAGCAGGCTTTGGGCGCGGGCTCGAGCCCATCGAGTGCGTCTGCGCTGCCATCGCTCTCGCACTTGGAGACAAGTGGATCGGAAGCGCCGTCGTTGGGCTTTGACAACTCGCCAGTGCCTCCAGAATCTGGAAATATGATTTCTCTGGCGAAGTCGTTGAGCTCGAATCAATTGCGCGTTGCCTTGTGGATACAAGTGTCCGTAGAGATACCGACGAACGCAGGCTTGAAGCACTTTAGCAGCTGCATCTGGTGTCTTGGACTGACGACGTGCGACTGGTCTCAGCCGCTTGTAGTGCTTCGGCTCTGGTGGTACAGACTTCGGACATTGTGATCGCCTCTGGAGTGGTCTCAGAGTTGTGACAGCGTCAGCATTCAGCAAGATGTTCGTGAGTTGATCGAGATCTGAGACCAGCGGCTGGTATTCGTTTCGTAATGAGATCGAGACTGCCTTGACCTGCTGCGCTATGGCGATTAGATCCGATTCGACATTGGAGCAAAGAGACTCGAAGAGGGATTCGTAGCGTCTTGGCGTGCTACAAGAAGCCGCTTCACGCGTAGCCCCCGCCTCTTGAGGGATCATTGGTTCGCCTTGGTCCACATTCTGCGCTGGCTGCTGCTTCTGTCGCGCCAGAAAGCGCTGCTTGGCTCGCTCCAATGCTGGGAATCCTGGCTCCTTCTCGTCCAGCATCGCGACGCGCCTCTTGGGGAGCCGCCCGATCACGGAAAACAAGAACGAATCTGCACATAAGTGACGGTCTGCGCCATCGTGAGATTGATTCCAAAAGTGCATGAATAGAGCAGCATTAGACTGGCTAAAGATTGGGATTACACTTACTTGATGAACTCATTTGGATCCACGCACGGCGCCTACTCTGCCTGGCGCTCGTGCTGCTTGGACTCAGCCTTGAGCGCTTCGATCTCAGCAACTGCGGTGCGCGTGAATTCCGCGACCGTCGTGATCCACATGGACGCGCTGCCGGTTTGCGGCACCTTGAGCACGCCGTAATTGGCGCTCTTGAGCGGCAGCGTCATGCCGCTGTCAGGGAACCGCGAGGTCAGCTTGGTCTCCACAAAACTCCAGCAGGCGTCCGCGCCCTCGAGCTCGTAGAAGGAGTAGATGTCCAGGATCGAGCTGCGATACCACCAGCCAGGATGGCGCACCTTGTCCAGCCGCACGAAGAACGCGGCGCCCAGACGCTCGTAGGTCATGCGCGTGATCGACTCGAAGGCCATGAGCGCATTGCGCTGTCTCGTCTTGCGCTCTGTGTACATCTCTCGGTCGACGGACTCGATGATCGGCCGCCAGAAGTTGCGCTCCCACACGGCGCGGCCATATCGATCCCAGAACCGACGCAGCTTCATCCCCAGAAGCTGGTGCTTCTGCTCGTCGAACGGCAGCGGCAGATCGGCATAGACCTTCTTCCAAGGCCCCGAAGCCTCGAACTCCAGCATGCGAGCGCCTACAGCGAGCTTCATCTCTCGCGTGGCTTCGTCCATCGCTCTGGGAGGGCGACGAGTGACTGGATCTGGTGCAGGAGCGGCTGGCAGCGGAGGCGCAACGTCTTCAAGACGCGGCTTCTTGCGCGGCCGTCCCCGAGGTCGCCGCACTGGCACGTCGTCTCCTGCTGCTGATGCCTTGGCTGCTACTGGGGAGGCGATCGGAGGTCGATGAGACAGCTCTTTGGTCGGATGCGGGGCGTTTGATTTGATGGCGATGGCCTTGGCGTGCTTGGGCGTGGCGTGGCGGCGCGTGTCGATCGAATGCGACTGGCTCATGGCAGTTAATGCAGCCAGCGGGGTCTCCAGCTTGCGCGGCATCTCGTACGGCAACACGCTGATCACGTACGTGCCGTCGCCCACGAACTTCTGGAGCGCCGTCTCGTGGCCGGCGCAGAACTCGTTGAAGATCTGCTTGAGCAGAGCCATGTGGCGCGTGGCCACTCGCGCCAGCAGATACAGGAACACGCAGCCGCGCGGATTGCTGTAGCTGTGCGTCTTGGGCTGCTGCTGCAGGAGCTGCTGTGCCTTGCGGCGCCGCGGATCCTGCGCGTCAAACTCGAACGGCAGGATCGCGACCATGGCGGCGCTGGTGAGCAGGAAGTCCTGCAGCGTCTGCTCCTGGCCCAGCAAGAACTCGTGCATCATGCGGCGCAGCAGCGTCAGGCTCTGCGTCTGCACGCGGCACTCCAGGAACAGGCAGAACTGCTCCAGCAGCCGCTCGTCCGCGCTCATCTGGCCGGTCATGGCTCCGAATGATGCCGTTTCCATAAACAACGTGTTGTGATAAAGATAAAATACACGTGGAATTTATAAATAACGATGGGTCCGTAAATAACGATACACGTTTGTTTGATCGGTCTGGGGAGGTTACGTGCGCCCATTGGCCAAATGATGCGGAAATGGACGCAGGAGCTCATGGACCAAGACGGCGGACGCGTGTGCGACCTTCCGAGAGAGACAGAGAGCAGTGGAGCTCAAGATCCATAGCGCAGTGGGGCTGCGACCAACGCCTGGTGGTCTGATGGACTGCCTGTAACCCTAGACGTTCGTAGCTTCTCGCCAGAAGAGAGGAGCACCGCCCATGGGAGAGGCAGAGACCTCTGCTGCGTGACGGCGGGCATTCGTGATGCGTTGGCTGCTGTCGCCAGGAGAGCGACTGACTCGTGCTCCCGTGACTGTGTTATGCGTTGTTTGCTGACCCCATTTCTTTCCTTCACGTCACGGGAGGAAGTAAAAAGGAACAAGAAATGCTGGGGTTGAGTGGCTCTGCTGCTGCATGGATCGCGACCTGCTGCTCGTCTCTCTCTCCAGACCGCTACTCCATGCGCCCCCGCCTCTTCTTGGCCGTCTGTCCTGAGTGAGCAGCCGCTGTGAACGCCCGAGCGGAAGACACTGGGGCCGACGAAGCCTAGGGCGGGAAGCATGAGTGGGTTGTCATTCGAGTCTCGACTCACGATGGCAACAAGGGTTCGTCCTTGTCCACTGGCGTCTCGCTGTGGTCGGTTTCCAGCGGGTTCTGCTTGCGGCTGGCTCTTGCGTCCTATTGTTCACCCCCATTGGATTCTCTGATGGCCAATTGACGATATCCAGTGCATTCTGTCCTCTGCTTTGTGATCAATCTGACTCGTGTGTGTGGATGTCGTTGCTTCTGTTCATAGGATTCAGACGCTAACGGGAGGAGCAGATCAATAGACAAGACGAAAGGAAGACATGTACTACTCAAGCTCATGCAAACAGTTGACGTGAAAGGTCTCCTTCGACTCAGCATCGCCAGGATGGTCGGGTCTTGACTTCTGGCTGGAAGAAGAACCGCGAGTGCATGGACGGAGCGCTGGTTTGGCCTGAAGAATTCGACGAGAAGAACTCGGACGGCACATTGGACCAGAGATTGGAGTCGACCGACGGCTTTCTGTCACGGGCTGTCGAGGGACTGATGCTGATGCTGCTACTGGGCGAACGCAGCGACAGAAGCGACGTGGAGCTCCAGATCGTGCCAGCATGATACGCTGCGTACGAATGGGAGCATGAGAGCTCCTGCGTGGCCACTGTGAGTGCGCTCGTGCGCGTGGCTGTGAAGATGCACTTCTTGCAGAACGTGACTTTGCAATCAACGATCTCCAGCGTGTGCGGTGCCAGCAGATTGAGCGTCTTGGACACGCGGCATCGATGACAGACCGGACCGTAACACACGCGACAGAATTTCGTGCGATGCAGGAAGCTGTCGTGCAGGTTCTTTTCGCACAGGCTGCAGTTTTCAGTGCTCATTTGGCTCGATCCGACAGCGACAGCTGCACTAGACGTGCTGAGCATCCACGTGAGCTTCTTCATGAGCGCGCATTGCGGATTCCTCCAGATCGACATGAACGACTCAGCGATCGATGCAACGGCGATGGACGGGCGGATATCTCCCAATGGATCAACTACGCCCTTCATGTATACCTCAACGAGGCCTGGCTCCTTCTGGCGATACAAGCAGCAGATCGAGATGCGAGCGCGTACAATATTGAGTGCCAGCAGCTCGTGCGCTTGTGGCACTTCTACGGAATGCAGCAACTGGTATCCGATGCGTTCGCCAAAGCTCGTGAGCTCCACGCCTGTCGCTTCCACGTAGACCGAGTCTCGGAATCGGATAATTGGCCGTGCAAGCAATGGTCGGCCTTTGACGGACCACTTGAGCACCATGGAGCGCAGTGGATCAGCGCGTGTGGGAGTAATAATGGTGTCCAGGACCTTGCAATCCACGAGGTCGTCCTGCACATACGCAGTCTTGACCTTCATCATATCGGTCGTGGTGCTCATGGCGCCGTACATGACTTCGTCCAGCTCGCCCTTCATGGCTCCAAGCATCATGACCACCGGCAGTCGCTGTGCTGTCGAACCGTCCGGCTGCAGTCCATTGCCATACGCGATGAACTTGCGCTGCTTGAAGAGCGCAGCGTTGCCTCGCTGTTTGAGCAGCTTCCACCGCGTCAAGTCCACGACACCTTTGCGCGTATCCAGATGCTCTTGATACTGGAGCAGCATGTCCTGCACCAGGCCATGGGCCGTGTGCTCCAGCGCCTCCTTGTCTGCGCGCGTGAGTTGCACGGGTGGAAGCGAGTCGGGCGGCAGTGGGAAACGCATGAAGAACGTTTGAGACTCGTGGTCGATTGAGGAATGAAACGCTGGAAGTGTGCCTCGAGGAGTTCCCAGTGGACATGGGCAGACCTGAATTCCTATCAATGGATACAGAAATGGAATATGACCTCATCCGCCAAACTTTTGGCAATCCGCTTGTGTGGAGTGGATCATCGATAGCTACCAATGTGGATGGTTAGGCACTGTTCTTTTGCTGCTCGTCTATCTATCCGCTAAGCGGATGGAGTTGAGTGGCGCACAATATGAGAAAAATATTTATGATCAAGCGGGTGAAGTGGTTATTGAGAGAAGATGTGAAGGCAATCATGAGCTTTTGCTCATTCGCGGATGCCGCTTGTGAGCTGGAAATTTCAAATGACCGATCGTCTTCGCTGGTTTCCGATCCAAGAAGCTTGGAGAACGGAACAGTTTTGGATACGGGTCATATCCTGCGTCTTCTTCAATGGCAACTGCGTGATTGACGGCAGCTGCATGGTACAGGAATGAAGCGATTGAACCAGAAAGACCGATCTGTCTCTCTTCTGCGAGGACCGCACGATCCGCCAGAATGCAGGAGAGTCACGTTAACCTGCGCAGTTGCGTACCATAGCCGAATATAATGAGATGTTCTCTGTGCGTGGGATCGTGTGGCAAATGCGTCATCCCCAAAAATAAACTCGGTTTCTGTTGCCCTGCTCAAATACAGCAGCGCTCTTTTATTCAAATATCAGTTTCTCTTTCTTTTTTTTCCGCGGTCGTTTCTATTTTTTGTTACCAATCCATTTTCGATAAAGGACGTAATTTACTCGTAATGAACGGTAGCGAAAATAGATTCGCCCAGTGGCCGCTCGTTGCCAGGTAATAAACCCATGCGGAGGGTAACTTACGCTCATTGTAACGCAAACAAAAAGAAAAACCATCTATAAATACCGCTTCCATGCTTCCAAAGGCCGCACCTCAGGGCCGCAGCCGCGTGCGTCCAGAGCCCAACGGCCGCAAACAACAGACCGACCGCAAGCCAAAGAGCCGAGATGGTGGACGCCGCGGAGCTCAAGAAGAAGTGCGAGCAGCTCAAGGAGAAGATCGAGAAGACGCGCGACGCCAAGGCGGATGGCGGCTTCAAGTCGGCGGGCGCCAGCGCCGGCGCCAAGAGCATCCCGGCCGCGCCCAAGTGCCGCCGCATCCTCAAGGGCCACTTCGGCAAGATCTACGCCATGCAGTGGGGCGGCGACAGCTCCAGCCTCGTCTCGGCCTCGCAGGATGGCAAGCTCATCGTGTGGAACGCGCAGTCGACCAACAAGATCCAGGCCATCCCGCTGCGGTCGTCCTGGGTCATGACGTGCGCCTTCGAGCAGAAGCAGCGCAACATGGTGGCGTGCGGCGGCCTGGACAACCTCTGCTCGATCTTCCACCTGTCGCAGGCCCAGGTCATGCGCGCCACCAAGGAGCTGGCGGCCCACGACGGCTACCTGTCCTGCTGCCGGTTCATCGACGAGACGAGCATCGTCACGAGCTCGGGCGACTCGAACTGCATTCTGTGGGACGTCGAGAGCGGAGAGGTCAAGACGACGTTCCGCGAGCACTCGGGCGACGTCATGTCCGTGAGCATCAACCCGCACAACCCGAGCATGTTCATCTCGGGCTCGTGCGACTCGACGGCCAAGGTCTGGGACATCCGCACAGGCAAGACGACGCACACGTTCCACGGCCACGAGTCCGACATCAACTCGGTCGACTTCTTCCCCAACGGCAACGCGCTCGGCACGGGCTCGGACGACTCGTCCTGCCGCCTCTTCGACCTGCGCGCCTACGGCGAGCTCAACAACTTCAGCAACGACAAGATCCTGTGCGGCATCACGTCCGTGTCCTTCTCCAAGTCGGGTCGCTTCCTCTTCGCCGGCTACGACGACTACAACTGCTACTGCTGGGACGTGCTCAGCTCCTCGGGCCAGCACATCTACCAGCTCGCAGGCCACGAGAACCGCGTGTCGTGCCTCGGCGTGAACCCGGCCGGCCAGGCGCTGTGCACAGGCAGCTGGGACACGCTGCTCAAGATCTGGGCGTAGGCTCCTCCAAGACACGAGAGAGAAGCATGAGCATTAGCCCCAGCCAGCTAGCTTTCCATATTGCCTTTATATATATTCCGCCTTTCTGCCTTTGTACGTTGGCCCATGAAGGCGATAACGTCTCTGTGTACTTAAGGAAGGACCGGAACGACGATGGCCTCGTGCTGGATGGCGTACGAGACCCACTCGACGGCACTGAGCACGCCGTCGTGATCTCCATCAAGAGAGCTCATGAACCGCTGCACCAGCGCCGGTGTCGGCTCCTGTCCACGCAGCAGCCAGAGAAGCACCTTGAGCTCGCGAGTGTCGATGACGTGTTGTTTGTCTTCGTCCGCAGCGATGAAGGCCACGTACGGCGCAAGGATCACTCGGAAGACCGGCAGCGTGATCAATTCAGGCAGCACTCGACTCGTGGTCTCACTTTCGTCGTCTGAGCAAAAGGAGTTCGCTCTGCTTGCCGTCGGCGTGATCGGATCCGCATCGTCGAAGTCCGTCGGCATAGCGTCCATGGTCGCCTGCATGGTGGCGACGAGGTAGTCCGCCTCGTTGCCGCTCGTGGCTGGGCAGTACTGCTGGATGATGGCTCGGCAGGCCGAGAGCGAGCACACGAGCTTGGGAGAGGACAGCGAGAGCCCGTCGACCGGGGCGTTCAAGTTGACGGCGAACTTCTCGAAGGATGCACTGAGCTGTATGAAGAGCGCCTCGAAATCCGTCTGGTTGTCGTACAGCATGCGCGAGGACGCGAAGCGCTTGAGGTACTGGAGCAAGTGCGGCTCGCGTTTGATCCAGTCCGTGAACTCCTGCAGCGAGAGCTGGCCGTCGTGGTTGCGGTCGATGGACACGAATGCGTGCTGCGCGAGCTCCTCAAGGTCCGCGGTGCTCGGTCTGTCCATCCCCACGGCCTTGCACAGGCCTCGCGTGGCGCACAGCATGAGCAGCACGAGCTCGTGCTCTGAAATGTGGCGAGAATGGTCGAAGTCAAAGCTGGAGCGGGCCAAACGTCAGTGGCTTGGTCCAAAGAGAGAAAGAGGCGGAATGCACATACAGGTCGAAGAGCAACGGGATCTTGACGTCCATGGGGGCCTTGCAGTACACGATCACGACCGCGAAGACTTCGAGAACGTCCACCTGCACTCACAGAGGAGAGAGAGAGCAGTTAGAATGACGGACCCAGTGGGCGAGTCGCTTGTCTCCACCTTGCCCAGCTCCCACGAGTCGAAGAGCTCAAAGTGCTCCGTCGGGTCCTGGCAGATGAGCGAGAAGATGTCGTCGAACTCTTCCAGCGTGACCGTCATCTTGTCTCCCACTGTGGCTTGCAGCGTGTCGAAGTTGTCCTTTGCCACCAGATAGTCCTGTACGGAGGCTACAGGTCATGCGAGTGAGCCTTCAGGACCAAGCGAGGAAGACTTAGACAGATAGACCGACCATTCTTATAGTCCTGCGAGCGCCAAGAGAAGAGAAGGCGGGTCAGCCACAGAAGCAGAATCTCAACACCTGTGTGGGCCTCACGTACGCGCAGGAGCGACTCCTCCGTGATGATGATGTCGCTCTGCTGCGTGAGTGCATTCCCCATGGCCGCTTCAAGTCTTGGATCATCAAGGGGCCTCAAAGAAGGTCTCTGATTGGCTGAAACAGGATCCAGGAGCACGAAACGACGCCAAGATCGCATTTCATTGGCTGAAAAATCATCCTGGACGCATTGGGAGCAAGACGATGGCAGATCGATCCAATGTAGAGGCTTCTGGGAGCTCTATGGGCATCAAACGCTCTGCACCGAAGAGCCCTCGTGTAGCTGTGCCCTTTAGCTACACCCAACTGATCGCTCCGGCCCCCACAAGCGTGATGACGGCTCTGCCGCCACTGGTGCCCAACGAGAACAGCCCGCTGTCTCCACGACGCGATCGCGGCAACTCCACGCCACGCGCGGAGCCCACAGTACAACAGCTTGTGGATCACGAATACTCAGTCGCCCAAGTGGATGTGTGGCCATTGACACTGCAAAGTAGCGGCCGTAGTGCGCGGCATGAGGACGATCCACTCTCGCCCTTGTCTCCACGGCAGCGCAAGGTCCAAACGAGGCACAAGGCCGTAGAAGAGAGCAAATCCAAGCCGCCTCTCCTGCAGGAGATGCACGCGTTCATCCACAGAGAGCTACAGGCAATGGACGAGCCCATGGCCCCGTCACGAGACGCTGAAAGCAGGACAAGCTTCCAACGCCTGGATGTGTTCCGAAGGCTCTTCCAGCGTGTCATCGAAGCGTTCACATTGTACGCGCCGATTCTGTCGCAGATCAAAGACGAGTATGAGCACGTGATCGAGCATCTGGCCCTGCAAAGTTCCAATGTGACACAGATGCAGTTGCAGCTGCAGACGCTGCAGACGCGGTGTCTCCACGAGATCAGTTCGTACACGACCGACGCCAGACAGCGCTGCCAGTCGCTCAAGCGGTCACTGCGGCAGACACAGGGCCAGCTCACTGCGTGTGCGGCTCAGAATGCTCAGTATGTGGAGAACAATCAGCGGCTACAGCAAGAACTGGACCAGCTGCTCAAGCGCGACGAGGACAAGCAGCTCTCGATCCACGTGCTCGTCAACAGCATCAAGCGCCACGACGAGACACTGAGTCACGTGCATGATCGGTCTCGCGAAGAGTCCAAGGCGATGAGCCAGGTCACGAGCAAGTACCACCACGCGCTGGAGGAGATCGCGGAGCTCAAGAAGACTGTCGCGGCGCTGGAAGAAAAAGTCGGAGGCGTGCATCTCGCAGCGGACAAAGCCACGATCGCTCTGCTCACGCACGAGCTCCAAGAGATGCACACGAAGCAGAGAAGACACGAGCTAGAGACAACGACAAGAGCGCAGAGCCAGAGAGTTTGCAGTGTCGACGAGGCTGAGGCTCTCGCTCGTGTGTTTATCAAGTGTCTGGAGGCGCAAGGAGCTCCATATACGATCCAGAACCTGTTGGAGCTGCTCTCTTCGCCAGACAACAGCTCAGCCAACGCATATCCAAATCCTCCATCGACAATATCACAGACATGTTTGCTGGAATCATCACTAACCTCCGGTTTCTCCACCGACGTGGTCGAAAAGACCGCCTCCGTTATCCTCGAGCGACTGGGAGCGCATCAGCGCCAAGATCCCAGTCAAAATCTCACGAAAGACCCAGCGCCAGCCTCCACAACGTTCATGACCGAGCCTGGAGAGGTTCTTGCGCTTTCAATCGGCCGCCAGCTGCTGCCTCCGAGTGTTCAGTCCGATTATTTCACTGGCAGAGGCACTGGCACTGACATTCCCGAGTACCTGCAGCACGAAGGCCTAGTGCGGAACCGCTGGTACTCGCAGTGCAAGGTGGAGCAGGTGATTATGCGCGTGTGGCAGCAGCAGGACGACCTGGAGAAAGCGAAACGGAATCACCATCTCGCTGCAAATGGCAAGAACAGCCACTTGGCCGCATTGGTACCCTCTCTGTTGCAGTCCACGAATGGCAATGGCCGAGTTCCGCTGGCCAAAGTGTTGACGTTCTATCTCAATCGCGCTTGTGGTAGCCGCGTTGATGCGATCGAGTGCGCGTACAATCTTGTGGACAGTCTTGAGCGGCTCGCGCCAGTCTCAAGCGACTGCTATCTCTTTCGGCTCGTACTACAGGAGCAGCTGCCGGATGAAGCGCGTCAGGAGCAAGCCAAACAGCTTTATGCAGTGTACGACGCACTGTTCGCGCTGGAACGAGAGCACCACGGCGATGGCGATGCATTCAGCGATACCGGTGCAGAGCAACAGGCATTTGGCTCGCTGCCTGGGGACCATGTGCCTTTGGTTGTCGCTGTGCGCTCGCTGCGACTGCTGTTCCCGTGGAAACCCGACTCGTCATTGAGCGCATTGAATCGCTCGCTGCTCATGGACCTGAACGGCAGTCCGCATGTAAACTACGGAGCTCTTCTGCTGCATCAGGAAGACAAGAGCGCGCGCCGACGCAGCCATTTTGCCGAATGTCTGCGGATGCAGTTCATTGACGACCTACTGGCTTTCCGCCAGCGCATCCAGCAGAGCATCGAGCAGAGTCTGATACCAGTGACGGCGTCACAAGAGCCTACAGCCACATCGAACAACTGCGAGGACAACGGCAGCGTCATGATCTCTCTCAGGGCTCTGCGCGAGTGCATCCAGAAGTGCGACGTGACCAAGCCCGTACAGGAGATTAACAGTCTGCTGGGTATCGCCACAGGAGTGAGCATGGACCAGATCCTGACGCAGGACGCCATGGTCATCGATGGCCGTCGGTTCCTGCGCCGTCTTCCGACTCTGCTCATCGCCCCGACGGGCAAAGTGGTGACTCCGGAGACTGGCAACCCACCAGCTGCAAGCGATCAGTCGGCTACTGCGTAGGATACAGGAGGCCTGATAATGTAACCAAGTCCGCAGAGACGCACATGGAACTGTACGGACAGATCCACCAGACAGGTGTTCGTGATCAGAGGCTTGAGCCTGCACTTTTGGCCTGGTCGGCAGCAAAGGTGTACACGGACATTTCCATTTGACGTGCCACCTTTACTCAAACATTAGGATACGCCACTCTCAATAGAGAGCGCGATCCGAAACTGGTTGGATTTGTGGATTTTTTCTCGGCGTCGAATGCTGCCGATTGGCTGCATCCTTGCACCGGCTACTTTAATGTGGCCACTCCACAGTGTCCGAATCTCTTTAGAGGGCCCATTCAGGTGGCTTCGGTTTCGACATTTGTGTGAGGCTTCCGTGCAGAACACTGTCTGCCCACAGCCACTGTAGGTAACATCCATCCAGGAGGGAGTGCTCTGAACCCCATGCGACCGCACAACCACCATCCGAGGCAAATCTTCGCACCGCTCCCATTTGTAGAAGGTGGAGCACCCTTTCGGCACGAGCAGTTCACTTGCGTGCATATTTATCTGTACGGTCGTGGGACACTCCGTACGGGCAATTGGCCATGTATCCACCATCCAACACGACCGTTGGGCTGTAAAGCTTCACAACAAGTAACTGAAAGAAGAGGCAAATATTTTGCTCTGCTTTTGACAATGGCAAAAAATGTACACGAGGCAAAAGTGCACAGTTTATTATTTTTCAGCCCTCGCTCATTTGGGAGATGGATCGTCTCTGTGCATGTTTGCATAGTGAACTGGAGTGAGTTCCCGCCCCACTCGTGGCCCGTTTCTAGCGCGATCGCAACTCTTGTGTCCTTTTCATGCGATCGTCGGGGGAGTGTCAATCATGCTCGATCGTCCGGTACAGTTCACTCCGCATCGCCCCCTGAACGCCTCCCGCAGGCCTCTCGAGCACAAGAGAAACCCTCGCAGGCGGCTGAGGACGCGCCCCCACTGCCATCGCGCTACTCGAGTATTTGGCCTCGATAGCAACGCGATCCGCTCTGCGAAGCCATCTATAACACCTGTGTCTTCGATTTGAGCCTTGCGTCGATTCTTGCCGGACAGATTTGTACGCGTGCATATATTTTTGTACGATGAAGTCGCTGCCCAAGAGCTTGTTCCCGCCACTCGAGCTCACTGCTGCACAAGAAGACCAGTATGAGCGTCTAGCGCACTCGCTCATTCGTGAGACCATGGGCGACTACGATCAGTTTGTCACGGTCGACAAGCGGACCGTGAACCAGCAACGATGGAAGACCGTGATCAAGCGTGACAACGTCACAGTATACAAGGACCGTGTAGCGCGCTCGGATACGATCGCTACGCCAGCTCCCAGCAAGAACCCGACACTTGAAGCTTCCACGGGCCTGGACGCCTCGCGTTTCGCTAGCACCACGCGCGATCTGCCGTCCAAGGCTCCGTCTACCTCGAATTTGCCAAAGCTTCTTGCGCTTGGATCGATTCACGGGTCGCTGGACGACGTTATGTATGGCATGGTCACGCCCAACTCGTCGTCGATGCGCCTGCGGTCATCGTACGTTGATGACCATATCACAGACGGCGCCGTGCTTTACCAGATGAAAGGACCGACGCCGAATGACCCCTTCCGATTCCTCGGCATCAAGTGGATCGTCAAGGGTGAGCGCCGTGTGGGCGTGAAGAAGATCGTTCGACCACGTGACTTTGTCTTTCTGGAGTATTCTGGCGTCATGTCCCGACCCAACGGAGACCGTTTGGGATTCCATTTGATGCATTCGGTTGATATTCCAAGCTGTCCAGAGTTGCGTGAGCGCCATATTCTGCGTGCTAAGCTCTCGTCTTGCTACCTCTACCGTGAAATGCCTGGCATCATGGTTGATTTGTACATGACGGCACGAGTCGAGCCGCGAGGACGCGTGTTTGAATCCGTAGCCATCCGCTCGGCCGCTGGAGCTCTCAGTAGCTGCTGGAAGTCTGTGGCTTGTGCGCAGAACAAGAAACTCGCGTGGGTGCTCCAGAATGAACGCCAGTCAAACCTTAGCCAACAGGGCGCCCCATCGCGATACAGTCAGTACCGACAATCCAATGTTTCCCATCGTGCTAGTCAATACACCAACACGCGCGACAGTCGCGCTGGTAGCGCTGGTAGTGCCAAGATGGAGGTTTTCCCAGAAAACCGCTGTGGCGTTTGCACCAAGAGCTTTGGCGCTTTCTCTAAGCGATCCAGCTGTCAACTCTGCTTTATTCCGATATGCAGCCGCTGCCAGATTCGACGCAAACTGAGCTCCGAGCGACTGGATGCCAAGATCCAGACAACAAAGATGATGTTTTGCAAGAGCTGCATTTCCGGCGTGGGCGAAGAGAGTGCGTCCGACATCGCGAAGCAGGAGATCTGGGACGAACGCATTCGCTCGCGTACCCGTGCTTCCTCCATGCGCCAAAGCAATGCGCTTACGGTGCGAGAATCTCAGCTAACCATTCGTGATGGCAGCATGCTGATCGAACAGGGCACATACTCGACGATTATTGAGGACGAAGGCTTTGACGCCGTCGACAGTCGACCACGCCAACTCACTGCTGGCTCCGATTCGCAAGCCTCGTGGCGACCATCGTCAGCTGGCTCCGAGCGACGATCGTCATGGCGACCTTCATCCGCTGGATCAGAGCGACGATCTTCCTGGCGGCCATCAACCAGCGGCAAGCAGCTCTCCTGGGGTCCCACTGGCGTGCTCCGCAACACGACCACGACTGATGCGCTCTCACTCGCTGATCTGTACGAAAGTGAGCGCGATGACGACGACGAGGAAGACGAAGACGAACCAATCTTACTGAGCGAGGCCGTAGTCGATCTCGACTTCCGCGTCATGGACTACATCAACCCTCCAGAGGAAGAGGATGATCTAGAGTCTCGCCTGTCGTCGTTGTACCAAGACTCGGAAGTTGACAGCCGCATGAGCTACACGTCGTCGATCGCGGTTCTGGATTCGGAATATTCCGCTGCGACGCGACCCAGCTACCAGCCGGACGAAGCTCGCGTCCAAGAGATTACCGAGGAAGACGATGAAGACGACGATGAAGCAAAGGACAAAATGCCTGAGCCACTCACCTCGGCCGATGCGCTTGTCGTGCGCAGCCAGCTGAACGATGAGCTGAACAACTGGAAGCAGCTAGAACAAGAACAAGAGCAGCAACCACAGACGCGCACCCACCGCTCGCAGTCGTACCAGATGACGTTGTGGATGCGCATGAACGACCTGCGGGACACGGCCGAATCTACATACCAACTAGCTAAGTCCAACACGGAGACGCTGCTCTCGCAAGGCACCCTCGGCCAAGAACAAGTGCGCCAGCTGCGCTCGCAGTCACAGTACAACCCGTTCATCCTCCCGTCCGATGTGGTCGCAAACCGATCGGCGCGAGCGATGACAACGGCCCCCAAAAGCTCCGCTATGTAGAGAAACCTTGCTTTGACTTCATTAAAGCGGCACACACACTTGTGTGTATTTATAAAGCGCAGATATCACACTAGAGGACATCAAATATACGTCATTTTGCGGCCGGATGATCGTACATCGAACACTTTTTCAAGATCCAAACGCAACCTATACGCTGCTGCTCCAATCCAAGCTGCACGTTATCCTGTATCACCTGTTTCTGTTGATGTGTGGCTTATATGAACTGCTCATGCGCGTGCATGTCTCGTATACAATCTCCAGCTTGCGTTCTGTCCGATTGAAGCGGCACAATCTCGGATGCCTTTTGTGTGCACGAGCAGCTTCAGTATTTGTTTGTTTGCATTTGATGCAAGCACCCGTGTACAGTGCAAATCGAATGCACAGTACAGTACGTGGCGTATAGGACCAACTGCAAAGAAGAGACATGCTGCGCATCATTATCAGCAGCCTTTGCGCACAGCCGAGTCATAGGATAGTATGTATATCCGGCGTCGACAGCAGCACCGAAGGAAAATAGTGATGAGAGTTTCTATCATATTGGCATCTCGTATTCGCCTATTCCTATTTTCCGGTATGAGTCTTGGAGCAAAGTTTAGTAAAGTGTTCAACATTTGGCTCCCATTTTAATTGGAACGGTGCGTGTGCTTTGCTCTGAATGCAGGATGCTTGTCATGATAAATTTGGCAGTTGCGTTTGTGAATCTGAATCAGAAAAGAGTGCGACTTGCCAGCACCGCACACTATCGGAAGAAGCTTCTATGGTGCTGTCCAGAGCTCTTTATGGAAGGTGAGCCCAATACAAAAGAAGAGTTGATGATCCTGCTTCAAGCATTGAGTTGAGTTTCCACACATACTCCTGGTCTGTTGTCCCCTCGATATTTTACATTTGGTTTATTTTTTGTGCAAGCACGACCAGGCACAGTATCATAACTGTGCAAAAGAGGTCTGTTTTGTTATCTTGTTTCACGTTTTGAATTCTTTTCTAGTATATGTGGTAAACCAAATATATCGGTATAATATCTGCCAGTTGCTCCAAGTATTTTCAAATACATTTTTCTCAAATTTCAGGTCACATCAGCAATTGTACACATACATTGCAATAAAGTACAAAGAGTTGAGATTCAGAGCCAATGATGAGCATCTGATTGGTGTTTTCCCCTATCCCTCTATGTAGGGCTGTTTTGCTCAAAGTAAAATGACCGGTTTGCCCAAGTATCTCGGAAAGCAGCCGCAGCGGGAGAGTGCGTTTTTTGGTCGTACAGCCGTCGCACCATTTGGTGCGCACTCACCTATCGAGCCCGTACATCGTACACTCTCGACGTACACGTACAGTACGCTCGCTGCTTGAGAGACAGAGGGGGCCCACTTGCTTCAGTCGCCATCGAGTGCCATGACCCCATGGGAGCAGCCGCCGTCGCCATCGTCCGAGCAGCAGGAATCGCCCGAGTACAATGACCGGTCGCTGCAGTTTGTCCACGCCCGCGTGCAGGACATGCTGCATCGGTACCACGCGCATCGCGTACTGAGTCGTGGCGTCGTGGACAGCTCGCAGTGGAAGCTGCTCAAGGAGAAAAACCTGCTCACGTGCTACAAGCACACGCGCAAGCCCGAGCCTGGCGAGGTGGCCGATCTACTGGCCGTGGGCTCGATTTCGGGCTCCCTCGAGGACATTATGCATGGCCTCGTGAACCTCACACCGGAGACTATGCAGATCGAGAACGCGTACACGCAGGGCGATCTCCTGGACAGCCGCATCCTGGCCACGATCATCGCGCCCACGGCCCAGGACCCGTTCATGTCCATGAGTCTCAAGTGGGTGCTGCGAAACCACGCGTCCATCTCGAGACACCGCGACTACGTGTATCTCGAGGCCACGGGCTTCACGATGATCACGACCAAGACGTCGGACGGCCAGGTCACGAGCGAGCGCATGGGTTACCACGTCGTCCAGTCGGTCTCGCTGCCGTCAGCGCCCGAGTTCAACAAAGACGCCAACATCATCCGCGGCCACTTGTCCTACTGCTATCTGTATCGCCAGGCGCAGGAGCACTCGGCCGACGTGTATTTCTACGGAAACATGAATCCCCTGGGCGGCATCAAGGAGAAAGTCGCTCTAAGCGTCGCCACGGAAGCCGTGCTGTCGACGCCCAGCAGCATCCAGTACGCGCTGATGAAGAAGCTCGCGTTCTCATTGCGAGCCAAGAAGTCCAATTCCATGAGTCAGAGATCTCGCCGTCGCACGAACACGATCGCAGGCAGCGTGTACGGAAACAACTCTTCCTCGTCGCCGGACGACCGCTCTTCGTCCTCGACCTCTTGCGCCGTTTGTACGCGACAGCTGCGCACGTTCTTCAGCAAATCGTTTTGCGAGTTGTGCGACGCCGTCGTCTGCAGTCGCTGCCGCATGTCTAATCGCGTGTACATCATGGAAGGCAACCTGTTCAACCCGATCAAGATGGAGTTCTGCACTGAGTGCGTGGCCACAACGAACAACCTCAAGGCCTCGTGGGTCGCTACGCAGGAACTGATACAGGTGGCAGAAGAGCGTGAGGCGCGCGAGGAACAGGAGAACCAACGGGCAAGTGGAGCACACAGCGAACCACAAACGTCATCTCTCACACGCCGGTCGAACAGTCCTAATGAGCGTAGTTGTGAGAAGTCTCGCTCTGCTACGTGGACTGGCAGTGGACAATCCCCTCGAGATCGGAGAAGCATGTCTGTGTCAAGTGTGCGCGCTAGTATCAGTCGGCTGTGGAATCCGTCCAGCACTCGCATGAATTCCGGCGGCCACTCCAGTTTGGCCACAACTGTGCTGCATGAAGACGAGATTGAGACGTTTGGGTCGATCCAAGATGACGATGACTGCCCCATCATCGAGCGGCCGTCGCAGATCGAGAACGACGAGCTGGAGCAAGCCCACCACGCCGTGGACTTGGTGATTATGTACCCTGAGCACTGAGCAGTTCCATGTGTAGAACTATTTAAGCGGCTATCGTCGTGATCCAAGACAATTCAGTTGTGTATTGTTTTCTCATGCTTTGGCCTTGGTTATGAAACGCAGCTGGGCTGTGGAGAGCCCTGAGCTTGTCGTAGCCGTACAGCGTAGCTATTGAGTCGAAGCCAGTCCGAAGCTGCTTCGTCTCGTAGTCTTCGCAGCAGCGCCTTCTCCTGCTGAGTCAGCTGGTCACAAGGCGCTCTGCTCTGGTTTTTCAGGAGCAGAAGCACCAATTGCGCTCTCTCGACCAGTGATTGTGGCGGAATCGTGACTGTCACATTTCTTTTGTTGCTCTGCGTGACTGCAGTAACTTCAGAGTCGATGATAGCGTTGGAAGCGTTTGGTACATGGCCAGTCGCCAGATCGCACTCCTTCGCGACAGAAACAATCTTGGCAGTGATCGTTTCTGAGAACAGCAGCGTCGAGGACTCCAGGGATTCTACGCGCTGCCACGTCGCCTTCAGATCCTGAATCGCCGCTGCTTCAAGAATGAAAGAAGTCGGAATGGAGCGAACCACGACCAGGAACTTGCATTCTGCAGGATCGCTCTCCTGTTAAGCACGCATACTCAGCAAAAACGCCCACGACAGTGTACAGTGGTAGGACAAGCATTTGAGCTCGTGCACAACCTGTGGCGCGAGCTGGACCTGGACCTGGGCCGTCTCCCCCGGCGCCACGAGACCAAGGATCGGCCGCACGCGGAATTTTTTTGAGGACGTGCACTGGATTTTGAACAACACTGGAGCGTGGGGGAGGAGCAGAGACGCCCCCGCTGACGCCACGTTAGACACCTCAACGCATTGCGGCCGGCGGTCGCCCAGTGGGAATACCAGCGCCCCGGGGCGACCTTCATACTCCAGAGCTATCATCGCCTCGCGTTCTGTACAGTGGCTCTCCGGAACCATCACCCCCGATAACGCTTCGGTCGATCGCACTTGTGAGAGGTCCATGTCGCACGGTCCCGCGATAAGGCGGAACGTCTATGCATGGGCGCAGCAGGACCACAGAAGCGTGTGGATAATGTAGATACCTGTTGCACTCCTCGTTGGCATCGAACGGCTTTTGATCGCAAAAAGGCCGCACAGACAGAAAGTCTTGTACAGATGGATCGGCCGTCTCAGTGCGAAAGAACTGCGGCCGCCTGATTCATGATACAAGTAGCGCATCTGTTTCTACAGCATTTCACTTGGATGGCGTTGAGAGTTGCGCAGGGGCGTGAATGACATTGCGAAGGTGTCACCGTACAGTACGCGAACGAGGGTTCCATATTATGCACGGCTCGTTCATTGGCTCATAGCGTACAGTCAGAGCTCATACGTGGGATCCACTGGACAGTATGAGCAGGCCGACAACCCTCTGGAGACCGCTTGTGAAGGCGCCCACTGTCGTGCGGGCTGACGTTGGATCAATGGCAATGGAGTGCAATGTCCCAGCAGCTGCGTACAGGAAAAAGTGTACGAAGCTCCATTGATAGTCATCGTACAAACATCAAAAACGGCCAATTTGTACGGGAGATCTTGAATAGATCCGTAACGGACTGTCTCTTCAGAATTCCGTTTCCATTTCTGTAGTTGATACAGTTCATCCACCGATCCATCTTCGGAAAAAGATCTCAACGGCCCATATTTAGATATCAACTCTGAAAGGTTCATGCCGAATTTATCCATTATCGAACAAAGGTGTCAATGAGGCGGATGGGTCTCATACGGTACAGGCGGACCTCGCTCTTGGCGGAGCGGACTCGATCAAGAGCGCGTCATTTCTCGACTTTCCAGTCGGATCACTTGCTGGTGCGAGAGCCCTCGGCAGTTGCGCATTCGCCTGGCATGGCGTCCCAGAGACCGCGCTTCCCGCTGCCCAAGGGTTACTTCGGCAACGTGCAGTTCTCCCTCGCGCAGCAGAACAAGTACCGAGAGATCGCGCGGACGCGAGTGGATGCGGCGCTCGTAGACGAGCGAGAGTTCGTGCACCATCGCCAGCGCCAAATGGACCTGGACACGTGGAAGCTGGTCACACACAAGCACCACCTTCAAGTGTACCAACGCCAGGGCGCACGCGTTCCAGCGGGCGATGGCTCCACGCCGAGTATGATGAGCGTAGGACGTCTGGAAGGCACGATTGAGGACGTAATCTACGGCTCGTACGACAAGACCCATGAGGAGATGAAGATCACCAACTCGTTCGTGGACGTCAGCACCAAGGACTGCACGGTGCTCAACACCATCGACACGGCCACGCCAGACGACCCGTTCCACTATCTCGGTGTCAAGTGGATCCTGTCCAAGTTCCCCATCGTGCGTCAACGCGACTGGTGCTATCTAGAAGCCATGGGCATCAAGCGCGACGTTCATGGCGAGCGCTACGGCTACTTCGTGCTGCACTCCGTGAAGCTGAAGGAGTGTCCGCCCTTCGACCGCAAGGCCGCGATCCGTGGGCAGATGTTCTTCACGTTCATCTTCCGCGACTCCGCTCAGCCGGGCATGGTCGAGGTCTTCTCTCGTGGCGCCTTCGATCCGGCCGGCGAGCTGATCCACCAGTTCTCCGTCATCGCGACGGCCGGCGTGCTCACAGGAATCGTCACGGCCGTGAGCTGCGCAGAAGCCAAGAAGCTCACGCTGCTGTCCTTCACCACCAAGAAGCCCACGATCGTGCTGATCGCAGGGGACTGCTCTGTCTGTGGGAAGACCAACGGCAGGTTCACGTCCATGCGGGCCTGCCGCATCTGCCACCACTCCATGTGCTCCAAGTGCGCCGTGAAGAAGCACATCTTTGGCGGCCGCAATTTCGCAGTCTGCCGCATCGAGTGCTGCGCCAACTGTATCTTCCGAGCCAAACGCATGGACATCCGACCGGCGGACGACCAGTTCTCGATCCTCTCGTCTCCTCGTCTGAATCGCTCCAGCACATCGCAGACCATCAGCCTTGGCGACATGATGATGCCTGAATCGATCCAGCTCTCTACGCGTAGCGTAATGAACTCATACGACGACGGATCGTTCCCCACCGACGATGGCTCCGTGACCGAAGCGGACCTGGATGACATCCTGACCACCGTGCTTCCAGATCAACCGATCGCGCGCTCTGTATCGGTGGACGCGATATCCGAGAGAATCGGACGAGGTTACTCCGTGGCAGGCCAGAGTCAAATGGTGCCAGCACCTCCAGATGCCAATGAGCAGGAGATGCTCTTCCGCAAGATGGTGGCGCTACAATTGGCAGCCAAGCAGGTATACGACACTACGTTGGCCAACCAGGAGCTCATGCACGGCATGCGATGAGTCTTTGCTCATCCGTGTCTGTAGCTCGTACATGTTCCTACTATTTAAATTTGATGTTAATGCTTAGTTCAGAGCTTTGCTGCCTTTCAGCCAGTCTGTATCGTCTCCTTTTAAATGCAGCCCCAATGGTTCATGACACTGCGGTGGACTTTCCGGTGGGAACATGATGCTTTAGGTTTTTCCCGGAGTTGGCGATAAGGTTTTTTCTCGAAAGTCCGTCGCATCAGGTAACAGCCTCGCTGAGGTATACCAGAGCCTCAGACGCGCCAGAGTACCATATCATCAGTTCCGCCCTAGAAATCTCTTATAGTCAAGGCCTCTTCTACGCTGATGTAGAGTTTGGCTCCGAAAAATCATCGCCATTTGGGAGCCGGACTCACATGACGAGAGTGTATCTGGGTGCATCTAGGGGCGCTTTTTGTCAAAACTGTGTCAAATGCACCTCTATTTGTCAATTGAGAAAGGGACAGGCTGAAGACACTGACCACAGTTGATTCGCAGCAGCCAGCGCCAATGCGGAAGCCACATGCGATCTGGTGGGGCTCATTTCCGAAGACGTTGTCTCCATACATACGGATATGGAGCCAAGCCCTTTCACTCACTCACCTTCGCCCTGGGCCTTATCGGATTGGCGTCTGTCAGCCATCAATGGGATGGACCCGCGTCTTTCCCATGACCTCTCCCTCTCTCCGCGTCTGATAATCAACACGCAGAGCTGATGCTCAGTTCAGAATCCCCCCTCGACCCTCTCGGTATGGGCTCCTACGCGCGACCCAAGTTCCCGCTGCCCAAGGGCTTCTTCGGAGACGTCCAGCTCACGCACGACCAGCGCCAGCGCTTCCGCCGCACTGCGCACGCGCAGGTGCAGGCGGCTCTGGCGGACGAGCTCCATTTCGTTCACAACCGGAACCGGCAGGTGGATCTGGACACGTGGAAGCTGGTCACGCACAAGCACCACCTCCAGGTCTACCGCCGCCGCGAGCGGCAGACGGAGGTCGACAGCAGCATGCCCAGTATGATGAGCGTGGGCCAGATCGAAGGCAAGCTAGAGGACCTCATCTACGGCTCGTACGACAAGAGCCACGAGGAGATCAAGATCACCGTCTCGTACATGGACGTCAGCGCCAAGGACTGCACGGTGCTCAGCACCATCGAGACTGCGACGGCCGACGACCCGTTCCACTATCTGGGAGTCAAGTGGCTGCTCTCCAAATTCCCTCTCGTGCGCCTGCGAGACTGGTGCTATCTCGACGTACGTGACGTCTCTGTGTGCTTGAAGCCGTGGCTCACTCTTCGCATTCGTTTTGTAGGCCATGGGCATCACGAAGGACAAACAGGGCCGACGCTACGGCTACTTCCTGCTCCATTCGGTGGATCTGCCCGACTACTGCCCGCCATTCAACGCCAAAGTCGCCATTCGAGGCCAATTGTACTTCACGTTCATCTTTCGCGACGCCGAGAAGCCCGGCATGATCGACGTCTTCTCGCGTGGGTCGTTCGATCCAGCAGGCGACCTGATCCATCAGTTCTCCGTCATCGCGACAGCCAGCGTGCTAACGGACATTGTCGGTTCCGTGAGCTGCGCTGAGGCCAAGAAGCTGACGCTGCTGGCATTCAGCAACGCACAGCGGAAACTGTCCACACCCAACAAGAGCGAGTGCTCCGTGTGCTGCAGATCCGTGGGGCTGAGTATTCTGTCCATGAAAGTGTGCAGTATATGCACCGCCACGGCTTGCTCCCGGTGCACCGTCAAGAAGCACATCTTTGCGGGTCTGAACCACTCGATCTGCCGCATCAACTGCTGCGCCAACTGCATCATTCGAGCCAAGGAAATGAAGGTGCGACCGGCGGAGGAGGAATTCTCTCTCCTCTACTCTTCCTTGGATCCGCCGTTGAGCTCCAGTCAGAGGTCGACGGCGCATAGCAATCCCTTTGGTGCGCCACATCGAAGCTTCGAGCTTGACCAGAATGGCTTGGACGATGAATTGATTGAGGACGAGAGTGACATCGAAGCATTGATCGCTCGAGTAAACAAGGCCAGATCCAAGACCAGCGAAGCGCCTCCTCACTCAAAGCCCACGGAGCCTGCGCCCTCCATACCGTCCAGGCGAAAACGAGCACCGCCACCACCGGTACCAGCGACGCCGCCTCCGTTCACAATCCATACTGCTATGGCGAAAGCCGCAGCAACTCCCGCACCATCTCGACCGATGGGGATCGAAGCGAAGAACCAGGCATCAACAGAACACGAAAGGATGTACTCGAAGATGATTGAGCTGCAAAAGGCTGCTCGAAAGGCCCGTGCCATTACCCAAGCCAACCAAGAACTCATGCGCAACATGCAATGATCGATCGTCAACGCTAACTACAGTATTTAGGGGATTACAAGTGCCGTTGAGCTAGACACGAATTATGAAATGAGGTACAGAAGGAAACACACAGACCTCAAATGAAACGAGGATAACAATTAATATGAAATCTCGCAATAAGCATGGCCTCTAAACGTGTCCATGCTACTCAAATACAGTAAAATCTAAAGCTCGAACTCTTCCTCGTGGATGTCAAAGTGCTCCGCGCCGACATCAGCGATAGCGTGGACCATGGACCACTTCATAGCTTCTGGGCCAGACACAAACACGCCCACGGAAGGATTGCTGTTGGGATTCGCATGCGACGAACGGAACGCCGTGTGCTCTTCGAACACTTGGGCCATGGACGCCTTCATGTCCGGACGGTGGCCCATGGTCACATTGTAGTGCTCCAAGAGATCGTGGTATGTAACAACGTCAGTCGAAATGCTGGGCGCCATCGTGGACTCCGTCTGGGGCGTGTATGACTCCATTTTCTTGTCCTCTGATTTCGCCGCTTGCTTTTTGAAATAGTGCTCAGCGAAGATGACCACGTACACAATGAGGCCACTGAGCATCATAAGCACGGCTTCCACAAACTGCTGCAGGGGCCAAAGAGCATCGCTGTGCTTCTCGATCTTGCCATCGCCGTATTCCATCATCACGACCAGGAACGACGCTAGCACCAGAATGGCTGTGTACGCCACCGACTTGCTGAACTTGAAACGAAGAGGCTCGGCAAACGGACACGCAGACGCCTTCTTGGCGTGGCTTGGAGTACTGACGGAAGTGAAGTGGGTCGGCTGCAGGTTGTTGCGGCCGTGGAGACGGCTGCGATCAAGAGGACGGACCAGGAATTCATCACTTGGCACACGCGTCAAGTAGAATTCCATGCGGAAGTACTGCCCAGTGGGGTCCAGCTCCTTGAGCTTGGCCAGCACAGGGTGGATCTCTTCGAGCAGCGACAGCTCACGGAAAGAGAACAGGAAGACCACGCGCTGCTTCAGCGGCTCTGAGTGAGATAATTTGGAAACGATATCTTCCAGGATCGCGAACATTGGGGTGACTCCGATACCTCCGCCGATCAAGAAAACCGTCGAGTACTCATCGTACATTTCCAGAGAGGTGCCGTAGTAGCCGTCCATGTACACAACAGGCTGCTCGTTGTTCTTCTTGCAGTCGTCAGCATACTTGACGAGGTCTTGCGTCCAGTCACCAAGGGATTTCAGCATGATTGTGAGTGTGGTGGAGCTTGTGCGAGGCGAGGAAGAGATCGTGAAGGCGTGCCACTGCAGCTTGGAGATCGAAGGCACCTTGAGGTACACGAACTGACCGATCTTAAAATCGCTGTCATCCTCCACAGAGCGAGAGATCACGACCTTGACGATGTCGTGGTCCAGACAGGTGAGCTCCTTGATTTCCACGGGCGCGAATGAGTTGGTATGGGAGATCACACGGCTCATGATGTAGAGCACGGCAGTGGGCAGAAGCCACCAGATCGCAGCTCCGTAGTGCATAACCACGAAGATAATTGTCAGGAAGAGAAGCTGGTGCACGTAGTAGAACAGATTGTACATCTTTCGGCGCACCCACGGGATGGAGGTCAGGCCCATCGCCACCATGCAGATCACGGCCAGTTCACCAAAGACGTTTACCCAGACGTCTTCGCCCTTCTTGTCGCCCAAATTGCAGTTGAAGCAAGGCAGAGCCTCTTCCCTCCAGGTCTTCTCGCGGATCCAGACGACGTAGTAGGCAGCGCCGTGGACGAATGCGGTCACCACACAGGCCACGCCCACCCAGCGATGGTAGCGCACAGCGTTGGCGTACGAGACGTTGAGGAACTCCATCCAGGCGCTGTTGCGCGTGGCCGGAATGAACAGAAGCGCGAAGTTGAAGATCGATGCGAAGCCGATGGCATTGCCGCAGGTCTTGAAGTACTGGTTTGTGGGCACATGGCCATCGGCTCTTTTGGCGTTGAGGCGGACGAAAGCGAAATAGCAGAACGTGATCACGTTGCCGCCCAGGACGAAGAACAGGAACAAGAGCTCACCGAAGCTGAAGAAGCTGACGCGGCCGGAGATGCTGGGCTTGCGACGCATGATGCGAGCGAACTTGAGCACGAGCTGAGATGTCGCCTGGCGCACGTGGAAGTTGCGCAGGAATTCAACGAGCAGCGAAGTGGCGAGAACCGGAAGCACGCAGAAGAGGATGTAGAACGTCGGCTTGACGAGCTCCGAGTGGCCGCCCTTGGTCGAAGACTTGCCGCCCTTGATGGTGGTCTTGCCTCCGTACCAGTTGCCGATAGTCCCCTGCAAGTGGTGCGTGTAGATCGGAGCGAAGACCGAGAGCATGCCAAACATGTAGAGACCGATGCCAAACACGATCAGCGCTTGGGCGACACGCGCCAGGTACGGGTACTTGAGCGTCCAGTCCTTGGGCGCAAAGCGCTTCTCATTGCGCAGCGTGACTTCGAGATCGGGTGTCTGGATGACTGCATAGTCAGCAGCAGCGATGTTGGGAGACGCGGCTGTCTTGGTCAAAGGAGCCATGGTTGGCAGCAGGCAAATTGCGCAATGAATGAGCTCGTGGTGGAAGCGTTGGTGGTGGGACTTGGGCTTCCCTTGGCTCGGTTGAGCACGTGAGACCGCGTCACGAAGGATCGGAGCGTTGACGTAACGTGGTCTCTGAGCCACGAAGTTTTGGGTGAGGCCGGATAAAGTAGATCACCACCCAAACGCTAGCAGAACGGACACGGACAGCGCTGAACAGAGGAGAACAATCTGGACTAGAGCAATGCCTGATTAGCCCGTTGCTTCAGATGCAGCCAGTGCACCGTTTAGCACCTGCACAGCCGAGACAGCGGCTCAGCGCAATCCAGCTGCTTTCAAGCAGAGGCCATACCAGCCTCGCATTTCACCATCGAGTTTGATCTGGGAACACTCCCACCCACCCAATCCGCTATTAAGATCGGCCCAGTTTGCTCACCTGCGAGCGCACGAGCCCTCTGCGACAACTGTCCATAGAGCTAGCTCCTGGGCGGCCGGAATGCGCTCCGGACCGCCACAAAGGCTCCCTGTCGCAGTCAAGCTCACTCTTGTTCGTAATGTGTGGGTCGTATGGACGCCATGTGGACATACTCAGGCCAGGGCACGCGCCGGCACGCGATCTTTGCAGCCATTGGCTGGCTGGGATTGTGAAGCCATGTTTGATTGGCTGGACAGTTGACAAAGGCTACACCAGCCAGCCAATCAGCAGTTGGGTGCAGCGCATCAGCTTCTATGGCCTAGCCCCTGGTGGATAAGATCGACGGACATGGGCTGGTTCCACTCTGCTGAACACACATCAGGACCATCGAACTGTACCGAATGCGGCCGGGCTCACAGCTTCAAACACCACAATGACCGAGGGATGTGGGGTCCATTGGCTCTGGAGAGCCTGGAGAGCCAATGACGTTTAATGTACTCCAAGGCTAGTCAATTATTATCCGATTAACTAAAGATATTAGTCCACTGTCACCGACTAAAATGCACTCGCTGCGGGGTCTGAACACATTTTAATCTGGCTTGAGTGGGCCCCGACTCCGTTGAGTTGCTATGGTTGTGGAGCCAGAGAGGAGGCGCTGACAAGAGATTTAAACTCAACAGTCAATCAATTCCATACAAATAGTGTCCTGACTCGGCCTATGGCCTCAAGAGGAAGCCACTTTGTCACAATCACACGCCTAAAGCTCGAACTCTTCCTCGTGGATGTCGAAGTGCTGAGAGCCGAGAGCGGCCACAGCGTGGACCATGCCCCACTTCATGGCTTCCGGACCGGACACGAACACTCCCACGGACGGATTGGCGTTGATATTCGGGTTTGTCGCCAAGAAGGACCTGTGCTCCTCAAACACTCGAGCCATGGCAGTTTCCATGTCCGGACGATGGCCCATGACCACGCCGTATTGCGCCAGGAGGTCGTTGTAGGTGTAGACGTCGGGCGAGACAGAGGTCTTGGACTCAACAGTGAATCGTTCGTTCTCGACTGAGTACAGTTCGTTCTTCTTGTCGTCTGAAGCCGCGGCTCCGCGTCGCTTGAAGAACCCTTCGGCGGAAATGATGAGGTACACGACCACACCACTGAGCATCATGAGCACAGCCTCTGCGAACTGCTGGAGAGGCCACAAAGCGTCGCCACGCTTGACAATCTTGCCGTCACCGTACTCCATCAATACAACCAGAAGACAGGCAAGCGCAAGCACCGCTACATAGGCCACAGACTTGCTGAATTTGAAGCGAAGCGGTTCAGCAAACGGACAACCCGTAGTCTTGTGCTTCGACTGGCCTCGGTTGCTGTAGGTCGCACCCGGCGCTGAGAGGAAATTGTTTCGGGTTTGGACACGATTGCTCTCCAAAGGACGAGCCAGAACCTCATCGCTAGGTACTCGAGTCAAGTAGAACTCCATGCGGAAGTACTCGCCAGTTGGGTCCAGCTCCTTGAGCTTCGTCAGAACAGGGTGGACTTCTTCCAGCAGCGACAGCTCCCGGAAGGAGAACAAGAAGACAACACGCTGCTTCAGAGGCTCCGAGTGCGATAGCTTGGCCACGATATCTTCCAGGATGGCGAACATTGGCGTGGAACCGATGCCTCCGCCGATCAAGCACACGGTCGAGTATTCGTCGTACATTTCCAGCGATGTACCGTAGTAGCCGTCCATGTACATGGTGGGCTGCAGGTTGTGCTTCTTGCAGTAGTCGCCGTATTCGACGAGTTCCTTAGTCCAGTCGCCAAGGGATTTGAGCAGAATCGTGAGTGTGGACGCATCGCCTCGAGGAGAGGACGCAATGGTGAACGCGTGCCACTGCAGCTTGGAGATCGACGGCACCTTGAGATACACAAATTGGCCGACCTTGTAGTCGCCGTCGCGCTCCACGGAACGAGCGATCACAACCTTGACGATATCGTGGTCCAAACAGGTGAGCTCCTTCACTTCCACGGGCTGGAACGAGTTCACGTGCGAAATCACGCGGCTCATGATGTAGAGCACGACAGTCGGCAGCAGCCACCAAATGGTGCTGCCGATGTGCATGATGGTGAAGACGATTGCGAGGAAGAAGAGCTGGTGCACGTAGTAGAACAGGTTGTACATCTTTCGACGCACCCACGGAATGGACGTGGCGCCCATAACCACGAAGCAGATCAGCGCGAGCTCTCCAAACACGTTCAGCCAGATTCCAGCGCCACCGCGATAGTCGCCCACGTCACAGTGGAAGCACGGGAGAGCCTCCTTGATCCATTCGCCGGCTCTGATCCACAGCGTGTAGTAGGCTGCACAGTGGAGAATTCCAGTCAAGACAGCAGCCACGCCCACCCAGCGGTGGTAACGCACGGCGTTGGCGTACGAGACGTTGAGGAACTCCATCCACGCACTATTGCGCGTCACGGGAATGAACAGAAGCACGAAGTTGTAGAGCGCGTTGTAGCCCAAAGCATTGCCGTACATGTGCAGGTAGCCCTCCAATTCCAGGTGCTGGCGCTTGCCTCTGGACTTGGCAGACCGGATGCCGGCGTAGTAGAAGATGAGGAAATTGCCACCGAAGAGGAACGCCAGGAACAACAGCTCTCCGTAGCTGAAGTAACTCACACAGTTAAAAGCATGAGGCTTGCGGCGCATGATGCGGGCGAATGTGAGGACAGCGTGGGAGGTCACGCGACGGATGTTGAAGTTGCGAAGGAACTCCATCAGCAACGCGATTACGAGCATCGGCAGTACACAGAAGAACATGAAGAACGTCGGTCTGGTCAATTCAGAATGGCCGCCCATCATGAAGGTTCTCGGGCCTCTCTGCTGCATGGTGGCGCCGTACCAGCCCGAAATGGTCACACTCAAGTGCTCCGAGTACACTGGCGCGAACACGGCGAGCTGTCCAAAGAAGAAAAGCGCCATGCTGAGAACGATCAGCACTTGAGCCGCGAGACCCAAGTACGGGAACTTGGTGGTCCAGGCCTTGGACGAAGACTGGCGCTCATCGCGCATCATAACTTCGATGTCGGGAGTGCGATAACCCGCATATTGATTGGAAGCGCTGGGCGACGCAGCCGTGGAAATCGGGGGTGCCATCGTTACTGGAGACCAATTGGTCGTTGGAAGCACGTTGGAGAATGAAGAAGGCTGGCTGCCTAGGTTGAGAGCGCCAGGAACAGGGCAGGCTGTCCATATTGAAAGCCTCTGCTGTGTGGCACCGGTATTTCGCTGAACCACTGGAGGACAAGCACTTGATCACGATGAGCAATAGGTGGGATCCGCCGCTTGATACCGATCCGCGACAAGATCGTCTTGTGTGGCCAGGAGCGCATTTTCCCCTCCAGATTAATCTGGATGAAGTGGGTGATGCGCTTGTCCTCTGGAGTTTGTGGTGGTCCCAGTCTCTGTCGGAGCCTGCAAGCACAACTGAAGGCGGTACCAGGCTGGCGTGTGTGGCCAAGTGGGCGACTGCCTCAGTATCTCGCGTGTTGTGGACGATCAGCTGCAGACTTCAGCCTGAGAATCCGCTCTTTCTCAGACTGCGTCCGTCTACGAAAGTCTCCATTTGTGGCTCCTGAGACAAAGCGTGCGTCTGGCACGAGCCTCTGACGACTATTGGCTGGTTCAGGCTTGAGCTCGAAGGCGATTGGCTCGGAAAGTGCCACTATGTCTTACCACCAGCCAATCACCACCCGAGGCTAAAAAAGGGGTTAAAACCACGCACAACCGCCGGGATTGCATAAAAGGCACCAGTAAAGTAAAATAAACTCCAATCTGCTAATTTTATTTCAGTATATTGCATAATTATATTCGCAAACAAAGCACATAATATACTGTACTGTACTGTGCACAAGCAAACAATATTTCAGCAATTTTGAAAATATGTAAACACAACAAAATCAAAGCTCGAATTCTTCCTCATGAATATCGAAGTGCTCTGACCCGATATCAGACACTGCGTGCACCATGGACCACTTCATGGCTTCTGGGCCAGACACAAACACGCCCACGGAAGGATTGCAGTTGCCAGTCGTATGTGTAGAACGGAACATCGTGTGATCTTCAAACACTTGAGCCATGGACGCCTTCATGTCCGGACGATGGCCCATCGTCACATCGTAGTGCGCCAACAGGTCTCGGTAGGTCACCACATCATACGTAGTGGACATTCTGGTTGGCTCCATGTGCGGCGTGTACTGTTCCGTCTTCTTTTCATCCGAAGATTTCGACACTTGGCTCTTCAAGTAGCGTTCAGCGAAGATAACCACATACACAATTAGGCCGCTGAGCAGCATCAGAGCAGCTTCCACAAACTGCTGCAGCGGCCAAAGAGCGGCGCTGTGCTTCTCGATCTTGCCGTCTCCGTACTCCATCATCACCACCAGGAACGACGCCAACACAAGGATGGCTGTGTACGCCACCGACTTGCTGAACTTGAAACGAAGAGGCTCGGCAAATGGACACGCAGACGCCTTCTTGGTGTGGCTTGGAGCGCTCACAGAGGTGAAGTGGGTCTGCTGCAGGTTGTTGCGGCCTTGAAGGCGGTTGTGGTCCAGAGGACGGGCCAGGAATTCATCGCTTGGCACACGCGTCAAGTAGAATTCCATGCGGAAGTACTGCCCAGTGGGGTCCAGCTCCTTGAGCTTGGCCAGCACAGGGTGGATCTCTTCGAGCAGAGACAGCTCACGGAAGGAGAACAGGAATACCACGCGCTGCTTCAGCGGCTCTGAGTGGGACAGCTTGGACACAATATCTTCCAGGATCGCGAACATCGGAGTGACGCCGATACCTCCGCCGATCAGGCAGACAGTCGAGTATTCGTCGTACATCTCGAGCGAGGTGCCGTAGTAGCCGTCCATGTACACAACAGGCTGCTCGTTGTTCTTCTTGCAGTCGTCAGCGTACTTGACGAGGTCCTGAGTCCAGTCTCCGAGCGACTTGAGCATGATCGTGAGGGTGGTGGAGCTCGTGCGAGGTGACGAGGAGATCGTGAAGGCGTGCCACTGCAGCTTGGAGATCGAAGGCACCTTGAGATACACAAACTGGCCAACCTTAAAGTCTCCGTCACTATCCATAGACCGCGAGATAACAATTTTGACGATATCATGGTCTAGACACGTGAGCTCCTTGACTTCCACTGGAGCGAATGAGTTGGCGTGTGACATCACACGACTCATGACGTAGACCACGGCAGTAGGAAGCAGCCACCAGATAGCAGCTCCATAGTGCATGATCGTGAAGATGATAGCCAAGAAAAGAAGCTGGTGCACGTAGTAGAACAGATTGTACATCTTTCGGCGCACCCACGGGATGGAAGTGAGACCCATCGCCAGGAAACAGATGAGGGCCAATTCTCCGAAGACATTCACCCACGCGTCTATGCCCTTGTCTTCACCTAGATTGCAGTTAAAGCAAGGGAGTGCTTCATCAATCCACGTACTCTCGCGGATCCAGACAGTGTAGTACGCAGCGCAATGCACAAACGCAGTCACCACAGCAGCCACGCCCACCCAGCGATGGTAGCGCACGGCGTTGGCGTACGAGACGTTGAGGAACTCCATCCAGGCACTGTTACGCGTGGCTGGAATGAACAGAAGCGCGAAGTTGAACAGAGAGTTGAAGCCGATGGCAGCTCCGCAAGTCTTGAAGTATTGGTCGGTAGGCAACGGGCCGGAAGCTCTTTTGGCGTTGATACGGACGATAGCGAAGTAGCAGAACGTGATCACGTTGCCTCCCAGAATGAAGAACAGGAACAAGAGCTCGCCATAGCTGAAGTAGCTCACTCGACCAGAGATGCTGGGCTTACGACGCATGATGCGGGCGAACTTGAGCACGAGTTGAGAGGTGGCCTGTCGGACGTGGAAGTTGCGCATGAACTCAACGAGTAGCGAAGTCGCGAGAACCGGAAGCACGCAGAAGAGGATGTAGAAGGTGGGCTTGACTAGCTCCGAGTGTCCGCCCTTGGTCGATGTCTTGCCGCCCTTGATGGTGGTCTTGCCACCGTACCAATTGCCGATGGTTCCTTGCAGGTGGTGCGTGTAGATTGGAGCGAAGACGGAGAGCATCCCGAACAGGTAGAGGCCAATGCCAAACACGATCAAAGCTTGAGCGATGCGAGCCAGATACGGATACTTGAGCGTCCAGGCCTTGGGCGCAAAGCGTTTGTCATTGCGCAATGAGACCTCAATATCAGGCGTCTGGATGCGGCCATAGTCGCTCAGGATGGTTGGAGACTTGATTGCAGATACCATGGCTTGTGGATGCCGAGTCAACTGGACCCTTGGAAGCAGATTGCACAATGAGCATTGGTCTAGGATGCAACCAGAGGATCTGGATCCCGCCGAGCTCGCTGAACGCCAGCGCCTCTCTCAGCCAAGACGTTTAGGTGAGCGGGCTCAAAGAAACCACCACCGGCAGCAGACGGGGGACTGTGCATTGGTTACAGTGGATTGCTCGCCCTTTCCGGCTGATCATGGCCTGGAGACAACAAACAAACCACGCATCATCATAAAGTGCTGCGCGTGCAACTGTTGTGGAGCATTCAGGCAGTGTCGCAGCTGCTACCGCCTGTCGTGCTGGGGTGTTATTATTTTAAGCCCATACAATTAACTATTAATAAGCCTATTCCATGCGGCTGCGACAGCTCCACAGACCGGTTTCGTTCCAGTCGAAAGCTGCTCTGACGGAATTGTTGACATAGCAGCATCGTCTCAAAATTTGTGCATCCACTCGCAATGACGCTCCGCGAGACGGCCCGTTTCTGCGACCAGCACACGTGCGGCACGCGGCCTGAGCAGCGATTGGCTGGATTGGCTGACGATTGGCGAAGAGACGCCCAATCATGAGCAGGGGCATTTACTGTCAATATCACGCCCCATACCCGTCACGCCTCCGTCCACGCAGCTGATCGGAGGATCTGTGGTCAGCAACGCGTTGCGGCAGTCCTGGAAAGGCCAGTGTCCCAGCAAGCGAGCCGGTAGTTGCGGCCAGATGGAGACAGGATAAACGGCGTGCGGATCAGATCATTTCTGCTGCGAAGTCTCCTCGCTGAAGAGAGAATGGGCAGTGAGCTCACGCCGGGACCGGAACTGCCAATGCTATTCCCACACGCCTATACGGAATACTTATCCAGCTTCATGTGGTTTATCCATTTTCCCTTGCAGAGATTGGAAAAAAGACCGATGGGGCGATATGTGGGCATAAAGCATTTGCAAATTTTGCATTTGATCAATCGATTATCCAAAGGGAAGGATCAAAATGGACAGAAAAAGTGCAGATTCCTTCCGTTATATTCCGGTGGAGGAAAACCAAAGATGGCACGTGTCAACGCCCCTGATTGGCTGATAACGTGACCCCATTGGCTAGATCGCTACGTGCAAAAACAATCTGAAGATGTGAGTGTACTGTACAGTAAAGAGCCAGGGACCCCGTATCATCCTCTTCTATTGCGGTACTGTACACTACATACGGAAAAATGGAGGATTGGACAGGTGCAAACGGCATTGATTCGCACTTCTACTATTTACCATATTCCGATGAACAGTCTGTTGAAATCATAAAGAGAAAATATCGATCTTGGGTTTTATTACGAAAACATATTCTGTCATTAAGCGACAGAAAAATATCCAAAGAAAAGAAATCAGGAAATGCAGACCCAAGCGAGGGAAAAGAGACAAAATCAGAGCTCGAACTCCTCCTCGTGCACGTCGAAGTGCTGCGTGCCGATGTTGGCCACAGCCTGCAGCATGCCCGACTTCATGGCCTCCGGACCAGACACGAACACGCCCACGGCAGGGTTGCCGTTCGCGTTCGGGTTGCCCGAC